>WEIS01026615.1:0-13467 GCA_013389965.1 Todus mexicanus
TTCCACTGCTACAGTCACATCACAAAGCTTCTTCAGTTTAGGTATACCCTTAGGAGCCTTTTTAGCTCAAAAATCACAATGTAGACCTTAGAAATAGGTGTCAATAGTTAAACTCAAGTCCCTTTAGAAACTATACTAAAAGGAACCACCTTGTTCTAAAACTAGCTGCACACGCATCTTGTTCAACGCGCCTCTGTAAAAGCCATTTCAGTGGAGCTAGCACGCTGACCCTTGCAATGTAAACATGTAAAGTGATCCATCTACCTGCTGAGAAGTCTCAAGGAAGGTTGATAACAACTACTAATTTCAATAAGCTCGCCCTGAAAGGTAGGTCATGCCTAAGGCTAAGTGATATCTTCTGATAGGTATACTCAAAGTTTCATAGTGTCTTTTGCTAATGTTTGTGCTGCAAGCTTTCACTGAAATATTTTGAGTTTGTGCCATGCCAAAAATAAATGTTTCTACTCTATGTAAAAAATAAATTAATAAATAATCACATACAGAATACCTTTTGTGCCAGTTATATATTAGTCCTTGCCTTCTCTTTCTCTTTTCTTCCTCCTAGGATCAGAGCACTGACTTGTGAAACTCAGTTCAGTTGCTTTTTTTGTAGACTTTTTTTATTTGACTGATTGGTTGGTGGTTTTGTTTGCTTTTAATAGTGTCTCATTTGAATGAATTTTGCAAATAGCAGAGACAATCCATTGTCACATAGCAGAAATGTTTTACTTGATGGTGGGTGACCTATTCCAGCCTTATGCTTGGGGAGTGGTGGGGAGGTGCTGGGGAAGAAGAAAGGAAAGGAAGAAGATTGAAAAGTAGGCTGTACTAATAACATCAATAATTTAGGAATAAGGACTATCACATGTTTTAATAAAACAATGCTTATATTTGGTTATGGTTTGGAAATTCTGAGGAGTTTCTGATACTTTAGGGAAACAAGTGGAAAAAAAAATCACATAAGACTAACCTGTCAAGTGTAAGTTTTATGTGTAATGAGAACATATGCCAAGTAGGCAAAGACTCAAGCGTTTCTTAAAATATAGTATTTCAGAGTTATTTAAATGAGTCATTCTGATAACAGCTGTGAGTGAGGTTCTGACTGTGGAAAAAAGTTTCCAACTAATTTACAGATATTCATTAATTCTCTCAATTACACATAATTTCACTTACAAGTTTGGTTGTTTAGGGTTGATTTTTTTCTTTTAATTGAAGCATTTAAGCCCCAACCCTTCTGTTCACTCTCAATACTATCCCTTACCTTAATCAATTCTGGGTTTTAACCTCTGAAAAATAATTATCATTTCTAACCTTCTATGAGTGACCCTTAATTTTTCTTTCCTTTACTAAATAATTGGTTGTAAACATATGTTCCATAGCTACACTCATATACAGAGCCAAAAAATCTCCTAAGATACAACAAGATTTCGATTTTTTATTTCATGCTTACAAGCTTTCCAAAGGCTGAGTAGCAGAACAAACTGACTGGGAGGACACTGCTCCCCTTGGAAGAGTTAGGGTAGTCTAGGGGTTTTTTTAGATTCTTGGCAAAGGGGTGAAAAATGGATTTGATTTTGTCTGTGTGCTACATAAGACCATTTTTACATACTTTGGGTATGGGGAATTGATAGAAGTAATTTTGAAGGTTTCAGTTAAGACCTTGAGATTTTAATGTTGAGATTTAAAGAACATTTAAGATTTTCTAACTTTGCCTTTTATGTTTCTTTGAATAGATTTATTTAAACTGAAAATTTGCTGAGCAATTGCTACCTAAGGTAATTATTATTCCACCTGCATAAAGTAGTGCAAACACTCCTTAGGTAAGTAACTTGGAACATAAACCTGAAAGTTATAAATTTAGAAATTTCCTGGCTAATTTGTGGTTAAATGGTGAACCAATTAAGTAAAGATCCTCTACCTTCTTTTCAAAGAGCATTAGTACTTCCAAGTCAGAATGTTAAAACAATGCAGGATGGGAGCTAATTACTTCTGAAGGAGAAAGTCCAGTTGTTTTCTTGGTCAGGAAATAGGTCAGACCATACGTACTAAATGTCTGCTGTAACATATTTGAGCTTTTTACACTTTTACGAATGTAAAGTCAGATGGAAAAAGATACCCAGGCATTGGTTGTCAAACCTGCTGCCTTGTCCAAATAAACAGCTGAAACAAGCCAAACTGCATGCAGGGGTTTCTGTATTTAAGCTTCAACTACACATAAATTTTTCCAACATGTAGAAGACATGACTAACAACTCCATAGCTGCTGCAACATGCCTGGAGCATCACTTAGTCAGATAAGCAAGCCTCTTGCTGTTGGTTGGTACAGTTGACTGGTAGTTGAGCTATTATCGATACAGGCATAAGTGACCTACGTCTCTACTTTCCGACTGCAAGAGTAAATGTACACTGACTGATGTCCCGATAGGTATCCCAGCCTGCAGATAAAAAGCTACCACTGAAAGCCATGTCACTGCTGTGCTCATCAGTGACACATCAATAGAAGAAATGGCTCATTATCAATGAAATGCTGCTTTTCCTTGAGATATGTCAAATCAACTGTACATCCACCTCCAAATTGAGTGTAACTTCTGAAAGGATTTGTAAAGGCTGCTCAAATGAATTAAAAATGGCAACACCACTTTATAGGTCTCAAGCATGGAACTGGTAGTCTGATCACTGTTAGTACACTCAAGAGCTCCCAAATGCACCCTGGGCTTACAGTCAAGAGACAAGCTTTCAGCTTGTCCCAAAGATGTAACAGTCACTTACTTGAAAACCCTGAAAGTAAGAAATGAGATCATTTTGCAGGGAGGACCGAGGCATAGGAGCAATTGCACCTCATTATACAAGGATTAGAAATTACATAACATTGAGTAGTGCTTAAAATTAATCAGCCAGAGATGGATCAGTGTATCAGGCAGCTCTGCAGCCACGTACCATGACAGCTCTCAACCTCTCATTCTCAAAGGCTTCTTGAAATGGAGAGGGGAAATGTTTTCAGCGAGGCCTTTTTCAAATAATCTGAAAATGAAGAGTCTATGTGATACAAGATTTATGCATGCATTTTAAAGACAGTTTGTTATCAGGCAAATAATGCTTCAGGTATTTCAGTGAGATACGGAGACTGAAAGAAAGATCACTATAGTATTGGGGGGGCAGGGGGTGGGAAGAATCAGCCTACTGAGAGGCACCTTTATAACAAGTTTGATTAAGGACATTGTCTCATTTTTGTACTTCAGCTGGGCAGACTGTTGAGGTTTTTTTCCCCAACAGTGGAGCTGACGGGATGTGATGGGATGCGGGGGGAGAAAGCTTTAACAGGATTTTCAGAAGACTTGAAAATTTTGTAAAGTATATTATTCTAAGAATTTAGAGCTCTAAACTGCTGAATCAAGTCTGCTGTACAAGGTTACTTTTATAGATATTTGAAAAAAAGCTCTGTTAATGCCTGAACTACACTTGGTTAGGATAATAAAGCTTAGATCCAGATTTAGTTCTACTTCCTTAAAAAAAATCAGAATAAAGTTCTTCACATATTTCTCTCAAAGAAAGTCAATATTAAGTCACAGCACTAAGAAACCTAAAAGATTTTTCCTCTATCACTCTTGTATAGAGCTGCAATTAAAGACTTATTTAAGCAAAATATCTTATTAATGGGCTGTTATTCTCTGTAAAATCTATTTGAGTTTTGCAGCCCTGATTAAGTTCCAATTTATAAGACTGGAAAAATGCCAAAATAGGAAATCGGTATAACTCCTTAACAACACAGATTTTATTATTTTTTTAACAGAGCAGTTCTGATACAGATTACAAAGCTTTCTAATGCAAATCAATGGTATTTTAAAGTTAAAGGTTTAAACAGCAATCCAAGATTTAAAAAGCCCAAAATGGCAACATGTGCTTCAAACGTTGATTTTCTTTTGTGCGCCCAAATTGGGGTGGTTAGTTCATAACCTTAAGGCAAAAAAAGTGTGACTTTTTGAACAGCTCATACCGAGCCTAGGCTAACAAGTGGTCTTCATAAATACACACATGGAGTGCTAAGTAACGTCTTCTGATAGACTGTCCTTTGGTGATACGGCATCTTGTCTTCTTTGCAAACACCCTCAGCATCCTCTCTCCAAGCATCTCCTCTTGTTGGCTCACATAGTGCTCATATCCTGTCTCACCATGCCCTTCCTCCTTGCGGCTGCAGCCCTGGCAATAGCCATCAGCAGCCCACAACACCTCCACAGTGCTGGCCCCCTTTGACACAGTCTCCCACAGCATCCTCCTGAAAAAGCTGGCAGCCCATGGCTTGGACAGGTGCACCCTTCGCTGGGTTAGAAACTGGCTGGATGACCGGGCGCAGAGAGTGNAAAATCTTATGAGGAGAGGCTGAGGGAACTAGGGTTGTTCAGCCTGGAGAAGAGGAGGCTCAGGGGTACCTTATCACTCTCTACAACTGCCTGAAGGGAAGTTGTAGACAGGAGGGGGATGGGCTCTTCTCTCAGGCAATTTGTGACAGGACCAGAGGGCACAGCCTGAAGCTGCACCAGGGGAGGTTTAGGTTCGATATTTGCAAGCACTTCCTCACAGAAAGGGTTATAAAACACTGGAATGGGCTGCCCAGGGAGGTGGTGGAGTCACCGTCCCTGGAGGTGTTTAAAAAAAGACTGGATGCCACACTTAGTGGCATGGTTTAGCTGAGTGGGGTGGTAGGTCATAGGCTGGACTCTATGATCTAAGAGGTCTTTTCCTGCCTTAATTATCCTATGATTCTATGATTCTATCACCAGAGAATGCCTTACATGGTCATGGGTCTGCTTGAGATTTAACGGCAAGTATCGATAAGGGTCAGCAGTTACTCCCTATAGCTAGACACTAACTGTGCAATGACCTATTTTCCACAGCTTAACAGGAGGTTCCTTTGCGACAGCTTAATGCTCACTCTGCCATGATGCACTTTAACCATATTGTGTGTCTAAGTGAAATAAGCAGTCCCTGTGCAGTTACCCTGAGAGTCATTTAGAAAAGGACTGGCTGAACAGACTGCAAATATATAAAATCAGCTCCAAACAGACTCGAGACCAGGGGTCCCCCATGCAGAGAGTATCACACCACCTCCAGAAAATAGCCATGGTTGCCAACACTCCTCTGCCCCACTGTCCTCAAGGAAGACTAAAGCCACTGACCTCAGGACCCAGGGGCATGTCTCATGCTTGACCATGATACAAAAGGGGTCAATGCAAGGGCATTTAGGAACAATTTTAAGAATATGGTTAATAAGGTCTTCTAAGTCCAAGATAACCTGGTATTATTAGTTCCATTAAAATTACATTTCTTGATTATAGACTTCTACAACTTCACTTACACTAACAATAAATTCTTGGTCTCACACATAAGTTGTGCTTCCCTGACCTACAAACTAGATGAGGTGCAGTGCAACACTATACACTTCCAACCAGGACTGCTTAGCTTCTGCTTTCTGTATTCATGAAGACCACACTGCCCTGTACCTTCCCAACAGTGTTCCCCTTTCCTGCTCTCCTTTCGAAGTGGTAGAGTAACTGGCACAGTAGCATCAGTGTCCTCCCTGTGTCTCCTCTCTGTTGGCCAGAAAAGCTAACCGTCACCAAACCTAAGAGACACACACCCCCTCCTCCACCACCCACAGGGAGCATGAGCACCAATCCCAAGGTGCTGCCCAACAAAGCTTTACCAGGGAAAGAGGGATGCACACTGCACTGATGCAGTCAAATATATACAGGGATGAAGAGTGTGTAAACAGTATAGATGCTTTTTTCATGCATTCACTGCCATGAAAACGTGCATGCTTCCCTGTCTTGGATAAACATCCTAACTTCATAACACAAGCCCTCGTAATTCTGAACGATTGCACACTGAAATCAACACTAAATACTAAGAACATATAGAATATGAATTTTCAGAAACCACCTTCACCTCCATATCAGGAACTCTATGCAGAGTGCAGTACCTAGCATCCTTTGGATTTCCTTTACAGAATTACAAATTTAAGAGATCATGTAAACTGTGGTACCTTAGGAACACCATTCCTTCCTGGATTGTAGGAAATGAGTAACATCAGCATATCAGCCTGACACAAAAGTGGGTTTAATCCCTGTCAAATCTCCCACCTGCCAAAACAATTAGCACTTTTGACCTTTGTATCACAGATTGATTTCATACGAATTCAAAATGCCCCCTCTCCGTATGAACTAACAATTTCCTTTTACTGTTGAATATTTAATGTATTAAAAAGTTATTTGACACATGATGTATGTATCTGTTACCAAACAATATCACTGAAGTAAGTTAAATTTACTTCTGCTTATTCAACCTGTTCATGCACATGTGAAACTACTCTGACCTGAACTACAAACAGAAAACAAGAGTGGCAAATATTAACATTCTAGGTCTTCCTTGATCTATAGAATACCAGTTCATGAATTACAACTACAACAAGAGATACTAGTATTTGTTTGCACAGCACCAAGTAGCACTGCAAAAGTGGAGTCACTCATCATAAAATTTAGATTATTTATATAATTCTATGTATTTTAACCCATGAAAGAACAGTTCCCCTACCCGCTTCCAGTTCTTACTATTTGTAACTGGAGATGTACCCATTGTTTTCACTCCCTGTAACAGAAGGCCCTCTTCTTTAACATAAACCCATCACTACAGCATAGATCTAGCAGCCGCCTTGATGTCATTGCTGCAAAAACAGCTACAGGAGACAACTCTTTGCAGCAGCTGTCCCCTAGGCTGCTCTCACTCCCTAAATTGCTAGGAGAGTGCAGCAGTGACAGCCCTTTCTGCTGATACCACTCTTGGTAAAAAGGGTTGAAGAGAATAACAGAAACAGTTGTCTCCTGGCCACACTGCTGAATCTCCTTGGGGAAAGGGTAAGCTCTAAAACTGAGGAACTATTTGCATTCCCAGTGGTCCTTTCTATTTTTATTTCTGGCAATGGATCTGCACAGTACATTCATATATTTATAATGAGCGAGTAGCATGAAAAATGGTGATAAATATTACAGTGACCCTAAAAAGTTGTGAACTTCAGCAGAGTTTATGTTTCTCTTCCCATCTCCAGTTCTGTCTGTTTGTTAATCCCAGCAGTAACAAGGTAAGAATTCTTGCTCTCAAATTCACCCAGGCAATAATTACTAGGGATGCTATGCTACAGTGAATAATTTAATTTAAGGAAGGAAAGGGTTCAGTGGGGGGTTTTTTGCTTTTGTGTTTTTTTTGTGGTTTTTGGTTTTTTAATAACATAAAACAATGTATATTTCACAAAACAGAGTAATGAGAGAAAAAAACCTGATCTCACTCAAAATCATCCAGAGGCTATTTATTCATTTAAAGCAAGCAGAAAACATAATGAGGACTGCAATGTATTAGAGCTTGATCCTGCACAAACTACTTGAACAGATCTCTTCCCTCAGGGCAGGCACTTAGGGACAGCCGTGCCAAGGCACTGGCTCTCCAGCACCGCACTCCAGCACACCCTGACTCTTCTGAACTCTGTATCTCTCCATTAACAGCTTTTGTTTTAATTGTTTCTTTGAGTTTTCCTTACAGCAGGAAAAGAAGTAGACACTTAAAATAGCAAAAGGAAGATAAATAATGTATTTTTATCTTGGTAATGGGAGTTGCAATAATAAAATGGAGTCTTAACCATGCAGCTGAGCAATTTCAGTGTGGTTTATCTGTTTTCAGAACAGATAAACATAGAGAAGTTCAATCCGTTTACTTCTCATGACAGATCAATCTATTGTTTTTCAGTCTTCACATGCTTCCATGCATAAAACTAGGACTTACAAAAATTATTCTAAACCCAAATGGTCACCCCTTTAGCCCTCCCTTTCTTTCCTCTAGCATATGCCAGCTCCTACCCTCACCTCATGCTCACACTGCCAGCCAGAAGAAATGTGCCAAGCACTGCTCCAATAGGTCCATCTCATAAAAAACACACAGGCAGTCTCTGCATGTACAGCTCTTCTCGAGAAGAATGTTTCCCAGAAACAAGGAACACAGAAGAATGGGATGCTCATAAGGCATTTTCCCCAAAATATTTCATCACCAGTTAGAATGACACAGAATGATAACATGTATTGGCATTTTCTCAAAATGTAACCTACTTTTGATTGAGGAAAAAGCAAAACATTCTAGAAACTTGCTTTTATTGGACTAAAAGGTTTCATAATTAATAATTTGGGAAATTTTCTCCTTGTATGTCTCCTGATTAGCAATATCCCTCTTGTTCACCAAATAAGTTACAAAATTAAATAGAAATTTCTCATAAATGCTCAACCTGTCAATTCTGCACCACTGCTTTTGCTCTGCAATTACATTTCATAGAGAAAATGCTTTGTTTTACCATTTAATTTCTATTACAGTGGCAACAGGGAAATATTAATTATATATCCGCATTGCATCTATGAAATTTAAGCTCTTCCATTCTTTCGCAGACAAATGCTCTCTTTTACAGGTGGAGAAAACACTTTTGAACTGTTTAGCAAGCCAGTATTACCAGAACAAATGGCTCCTTAGTAGTTTTAAAAGAATAAAAGCAACAGTTAGGGAAAAAAATAAAAAAGGGTAATTACTGGAGGATTCATGAAACTAGGTGCTTGCTCAGAAAGGTGTAATGTTTTTGCTAACTACACGAACTGACGTATCCACTATGTTACAAAAATGCACCCCACAACACTAGAGGACTTTAAAACATCTCATCTTTGGTTTGCCCTAAACAAAGTCTAAGAGAGCTAGCTCCCAGAATAGTAGTTATCCTCATAGATCCCAGTAAAACGGACTCAATCAGTCAGCTGCAAGTATTACAGTAATATTGCAGATCAGTAGATTAGTTTTGAACACAAGCATATTTTCTGAGTCCTCTAGCAACTAATTTCTAAATGCAACCCAAAAGGTATGTGTCGCAGGCTTCCAAAATTAAAATTTTCTTCCAGCACGATTGTGACTTTGGCTATGTTACTGAAACTTGTTGCATTTCTGACAATCAACACATACAGTTATTACACTGACTTACTAACATTTTCCATGAGCAACTGCTTCACTGCGCCTTTCCCTGCTTTCTAGAGCAGCACTTGTGTTACTTGGGGTGACTTTAACATATCTTAATAGACCACTGACAACACAACCGCATTTGCATCAGTTAGAAATCATCTTCCTGAGCAGAGTGATGTCNAGAGTTTGGTCGCTATTTTGCCATTTAGTACCTGTACATAATACGAACTGCTTCACAAGAATTAAGTCACTAAGCATGTCTTATCTGACATTAGTTGTCTGTCATGAACATCTCATCAACTCCATCGCTGAGACTATTTCATTGTCTCCAGAAATATTTTAGAACAACCATTTGACCATTCAACAGGAACAGACTTCGGATGGGAAAGATGACATTTTTCAGAATACTTAATTTTCTTTCTCCAAATGGTTTCAGAGTATTCTCACAAATGCCCATTACATCAATCCAAGCTATTTATTAAATGATTTCTTTTTTCCTCTTTGGGCTTTTTGTTTGTTTGTTTGTTTGTGGGCGGTGCTTGGGGTTTTTTTAAATAAAAGCAATTCTAATTAACGCATACAAGTAAAATAATGACCATCTAAGCTGAACTACATCTCATTACATGTGGATGTCAGGGACGATCACGAACAATTCAGTGCGTGAGAAACTGACACTAAACCAAAAAACTGGAGACCTCCAGTACAGAGACTGATAAAAGTCATCCAAAGTCTTTAACACATTTTATAATGCAGTTGCATAAAGGAAGCTAAAATTAGAAATGAGGAGAGTGTTTGCCAGTTGATTATTCACAGCTGAACACAAACCTTTGAGCTTACGGCTTTGGGAAACAACATGTTTATACAAATTTCATTTCCTTTTCCCCTCTTTTTAAATAGAAGCTAGTACAATGTATGTTATACATTTCAACCTTTCATTTCACTACAAGTGTTTTCAAGTACAAAGCATAAAGAGAACATAGTGGAATAACTGTATTTAGGTGCTCTGAAGTATATATAAAAATGAAATTTTGTTACTTATGAACCTTTGCGATACAGTAGTAGGCATAATCCTGTCATTGACTAGATCAATGGGTTTTTAAATGGATGATTAAGTATGTAAGACCAAAACTAGCTGAACAAAGATTTGCTTAACTGCATCACATCTTTCATTTTACAATACACATGCGTAGTCACTTGTTTCTTCCAAGTGTTACCTCATTTGCTTAGAATACAATTTAACATTGCTTTCTGTCATACCATGTAAAGACTGTGCAGCTTTGAGGATAGTTTAGAACTTCTATATTTATTTGTCAGCCAATGCCAGTCCTGAAATCTTTAAATTCTTTAGATTAAACATGGGGTTTTGTGGATAGCAGGTTTGGTAAGACTTCCAAGCTTTCTAAAACATAGTCTCAAGTATTTAAGTAGACAAAGACTATAAACAAGTAAAGCGATCAATTAAATAATAGGTATATATGCATATGTTTTCTGGCTTATCCATACATCGACCAATGCAAAGGATGCAGCACACACAGATAACCATCTTCCAGTCACAGGCATAACATGGTGACTACTAACATTTGTTTCATTCACACTGAAGGGAAGATGAGAACCATATGTCAAACACCAAAAAAGAACATGCCGAAACACAGCCTATCTTCACTTGGAAAACTTCTTATGAAATATAGCCCCCCCTTCAAGTTTTCATTTTATAAAAAAAATGTTCCTGGCAGATGTAGTCAGTCCATGCTTCCCTTTCCCTGTCCTCTGCACCCCACCCACACGCATTCTAAAGGCAGCTGCAGGATGTTATACCCACAATGTGGATTAAATATCCATTGAGACATAAGTGGGGAAAAGTGCATAAAGCTCTGGAAGATCAGAAGTATTTCTGGACTTCTGCTCCTTCATCTCAGGCAGTAATCACGTATTTGCTATTAACATAAATTTATTCAAATACAAAGAAGCTGCTATAGCAGTTCTCTATCTGCAGCTCTTGAAAGATGTTGTGATGATTGAAAATCCCACACACATTGAAAAAAAGTTACAGTGAATAAATTTGTTACAATATCCTCATACAATCCACTCACTCGCAGCGCACCTAATGTTCAACACACATTATGTTAAATTACATCCTGTTGACTCCGTACTGGACATTCTCTATAGACTATTACATACTGCCACCAACCACACTGGACAAAAGTCTGTTAATTTAAAAAGCTCCCTTTCTTAGCGTTTGGACTTCAGTTGCCTACTCAGGCTGTCCAGTAAGAAACTGGATCTTGAATATTCGTGAATGTGACTAAACGCTGAATACTTTGTATGCAGATATTCACTCATGCTTGATGTGTTGTCCAATGGATAAAGTACTTTGAGTATAATTTCTGCAGTTTGAAAAAAGTTTCCTTATGACCTTATTACACTGAAGTATAAAGTTACTTAGATAAATACCTCAACACGATATACCTACTGACAACTTAAAAGGACTTTTTTTTTCTTAGCCAGAGAAAAATAAGCTAATAAGAGGATGCAAATTCTGTGGAAAAGATCCAATGACAAAATATGTTTTTGCCAGAAGGAATGCCAAACTACCGTTGAACATCAACAAAAACAACAGCAAGGTGGAAACTACCTCTGTGTCTGCTTCCAGTGAAAAATGTTCTTTTGATTTCATGCCTTGATGATCATTCTAGCCTTTACATCATCAGTATTAATCAATCATTGATCAGTTGTCAGACTGTGACAACAGGTAACTTTACAGTTTGCAAGTTTGGAAAATTCTGGGCTGATAAAAATTCGCATTTAGGTAACAGACTATTCCTTGAACTAGGGCATGGCAGTTCTAATAGTCCAGTGAACTGTCCTCTCCTGTGTTCAGTATTAGACCAAACCAGGTCTTTTCTCTCATATACTCTTTTTGAGTTTATGATAGAATCCTGATAAATAGCTCTCAATTTTTTTTCTTTCATTATTTTTCCCAAAGCTTTAACACGAGGATCATTATTTATTTCATTAAATTTAAATTGACAGCTGCAGCAAGCAGTTCTACCCAACTACCTTTATTTGGGGAGAAACGTTTTCTTGTATTTTCAACTTGTTTATTGGTTACTGCATTTGACAACCATGTTCATCTGCTAGTGGAAACATGGTAAGAGCTCTCGTTTCATATTCTCCATGCTCCTTGGGATTTATCTTACACTCATTCAGTTACTCCTTACCTACCACCAGCCCTCACAGGGAAGCTGTCCTGTACTCTGATAATTATTTCCATTTTCTGTACTTTCTTAATCACTGCCATACTTTCAGATCACTGCATAATTTTGGTGGTCAGGGGGATGAATCTCTTGGAAACCTCAAATGTGGCCTCTTGAAAACTATTTGACATCTTTTTCTTGATGAGCTACAGGAAGTAGGCCTATCTTCTATAAACAACGATCTCTGACAGTAAATGTTCTGCTTCCCAGGATCCTCCCTGTTTCATAGAATCACTGTATAAATCGCATTGTAAAGGCCTGAGGTGTTCATCTACTCCAACCTGCAGAAAGCAGAGCCAACTCTCAATTCAGACCAGGTTGCTCAGGGCTTTGCCAGGCAGGACTTGAAAATCTCGAGGACAGAGATTACACAACCTTGCTAAGCAACCTCTTCCAATGCTTAATTATCCTCACAGTGAGTAAGTATTTCTCCTTAAGTCTGAGCCTCTTATCTTGATGTCAGTACATTGTTTCTCATCTTCCAGCCAAGCACCTTAGTGAAGAGCCTAGCTCTGTTTTCTTGAGTGTATCCTTGTACGTACTGAAAGGCTGCTATTAGGTTCTCCCTGCCTTCAAGCATCTTCTCCACACTGAACAAGTTCCATTCCCTCTTCTCCTCAAAGGGCACAAATTCCAGCCTTCAACTATTTTGGAGGTCCTCCACTGAATATACTTCATTCAATTAATGTCTGCCCTGGACTGGGCTTGGGGAGGAGTTGTCCAAACCTTGACATACTATTCCAAGTGTGCTCTGATGAGTGTTGACAAAAAGGAATTTAGCACTTCAATCAGTGTCCTGTCTAACACAGCCTAGGATGCCATTAGATTTCACTGCTGCCAGGCAACACTGCAGGACCCTGTTTCAGGCCACTGGACGAGTTTGCTCATGTCTTCCCCACCTCTGATGAGAAGTTTCATGCAGTTCCATAGAAAGATTCTGCACTTTTTTCTTACACATTTGTAACACTGTCCCTGACTAGTCATCCATTACTGCTGAGAAAAAAAAGTAATACAAATTTCTCCTTATCTTTCTGGCTTAGCAACATTTAAATACTGCAGGGAAACGTGTAGGTCACTTTCTCAGTTCAGCTTCCATAACCATGCCTGAAGCAGTAGAGGATGGCTCTACTCAGTTAGAGTGACAGAGAGATCACAGGCATAAAAAAAAGCCCTGCTTCACC
>WEIS01026617.1:0-19888 GCA_013389965.1 Todus mexicanus
CTTCCTGTATTTTTTAATATTTGGCCTATCTCACTTGACACCACTCACTTGACTTCTGTTGACTTCACTGAAAGTACAATTTGGCAATTAATTTTGGCTGGCATAGTTTGCTTATTAAGTAGCAGACAATATTTTCTATGCCAACTGTATAGCATTCACACCTGAGAAATTATTTAAGGGAAAGAAGTTGAAAAATGGCTGTATAGAGGTATCAGCCTTAAGAGAAACAAAATATCTGTGAGAAAAAGGCAGAGACATGAAAAGACACGCAATCTTTTCATGAAAGGAGAGGACTAACACTCAGGGGATTTGGATGCAACTTCTAGTTAGATCAAGGATTCCTGTACACCTGCAGGCATTTTGACACTTTCTGTGATTTCTTTCCCATCTGTAATACCTGGGCAGCAATACACATAGAAGTACTTTTTAAAGTAATTGCTTGCAAATTGGTTTAGAGAGGCTGAAGTGGAACATGGTTTATAAACGTAATGCAATATTATTAACGTTGTCACATGAATTGAAAACCTAACTTAGTCTATCAACTTAATTTGTCACCAAGACACATGTATGGCAGGGTTTCTAACATTACTTGGAAAATCATCTTGCAAGTGAAATGCTGTCCTTCAACAACAGGCATGCCTGTCTTCTTTTGTCTTCAGGGAATAAGACTCTGAAAATTTCCATGTAGTACAGGTTTGAAGGTTGATGGGCATGTTACTGGTATGTAAGAGAACTTGGAGAGTGCTTTTTTGCGTCTAATCAATCTGTCTTGTAACTTGTAATATACTGCAAACACTTGTTAAACTGCCTGCTGAAATTCTTTGACCGAAGAGCCTGAATACACCTCAGCACCTACTAATCCAGTATCAGTTTGGCAATATATGTTGTCAGGCTATCATCTGGTGCCAGGTGAGCTTGTTTTACGCCTTGCACTGACAGACAAGAGTGTAGGTAGATTGCTCTACCCAGACACCTGAACGAAGAGAATGCTGAAAGCAGTTGAACTGCAGATATGTATCATTAGGAACAACAAATTTCTGGAAAATAAACTCAGTAGATTGGTACCCAAGATTGAAATCAAATGTAGGTGTGTTGCAGTGAGAATGTTGACTAATGAAGAGCTGGATTTGCTGTAGCAGCTAACGAGCCTGTCTTAGACACAGCTTATACAGTAACGGGCATTAGAGCGTGAGTCTGGCTGCTCTTGCACTACAGGATGTGGGACTTAAGGGCTTCCTATTTAGAGGTATCTTTCAGTGCCAAGATCTGGCCTCTACAGCTGTTGATTTTGGACAACATTAGAATTCGTGATTAGGGGAGACCTCAGGGAGTTATTTTGTCCAAACTCTTGCTCAAAGCAGAGTAAGCATTGATTTCTGACCAAGTGACTCTGGGCTCTGTCCAGCCAGGTTTTGAAAATCTGCAAGAACAGAGATTCCACAACTTTTCGAGGCAATCTCCTATTCCAATGCTTCATTGCCCTCATAGTGGGAAATTTTCCTTTATAACCTACTGAAATCTGCCTTATCTCAATTTATGAGCATTGTTTCTCATTCTCCTGCCATACACTTGGGTTATATCAGTAATCTTCTCTTCAGAACTTCACAGCTGCTGTTAGGTCCCCTAAATTTCTTCTTCTGCGGCTAAACAAGCCCTGTTCCTTCAGCTTCTGCTCACAAGTCACACACTTCAACGCTCTGGCCATCTTGATGACTCTCTGCTGGACTCTCTCAGGTTCGTCTCCATCCTCCTCATACTGAGAATCTTTTGAGTTTCTTACAGAAGGAAAGGCAATGGAGCAAGAACTCTTCCTATAATTATAACATACTTTCTGGGTCCTGTAGATCTACAGCAATAGGGAAGGTTATTTATCTGCTTCATTTTTTCCAAGAGTAAGCAAAGTGTAAGGCAGCAGAGAGAACATTACGAAGGTTTCCAAATCTCATGTCTCTACTTTCTCACTGAGCAGAGTAGCCCCACAAATTGTCTGTGTTTTTGAATTGTAAGTAAGCACGACCTTCTCTGTGATCGATAATGGGCTAAGTCCTATATGGAGAATTCAATCAGAGGCATAGAGTCATGTAGGTAATGGAATAATCTTAAGAAAACTGTAAATTCCAAAGTGGCTGGAGACGGAAATGTATGGAATCTGTGATCTTGGTGTGTCTTTTGGGCCCACCATGTTTGCTATAGGGTTTAAAGGAGGGGACTGCCCAGCACCAATTGAGCAGGTGACTTGACCCCCTCGAGGAATGAAGGGGGAGACAAAGTGTCTGTAAAGAAGAGTTACATGTAATTCTTGTCATGTCATATATTACAAATATTTCTCATCACAAATTGTTGTGTCTTTCTCCTGTCATCTTCAGGTAGTGAGCATCTGAAATTTGATATGCAGGTATTTGGTGTGTTATTTGAAATGGAAATGAAGTACAGATTTGCTTCTCTAGATGTATTCTGAGTACTGATCATTGGTGAACTTTAAACAAATTTTCTGATGAATATGTCAGGAGATTAATTTTGTTTATCTGTTGTTGAATTATTTTGTTAAGTTATACTTGATTTTAAATCCACACCAAATTGGTATTTACATCAGGTTATATGCTGTAGAGTTAATATTAAATGTGGACAGTATTTGAAATTATTATTTATGTAGTATCTTCTCTTGCATAATTATATGTTAGTTCAGTCTTCTTTTATTTATCATGTTATAAAAATTTATTTTGTAAGACAGCAACTCTATTTAGCATCCTTCCTACCAATGCAAGTGTAACACTGCCATTATCAGCTACCAGGTTTGCAGTAAAAAACATGGTTTGAGGCCATGTAGCATAAGGTTGTGTAGCATTGTTTTCTGTACTTGATCCCCATCTATGTAGCATTTCTCTGCTGACATTGGCCAAGAAGCAAATGTCTGCTAGATGACAATTCTATTTCAGTAAAAAGATGTGTGAATTCACTTCATAGGATGAAAAGCACAGCTACCGGATTTATCTTACAACATTTTTTAATACGATATTAATAATAGATTTTCTGTAAACTCTCAAAATCTCACCATGTTATTGTAAATGTTTATAAGCTTAATAAGAAATACACACTTTCAACCTTTGACTTGAATTTTGGAGAATGGACTTACCCCATCTGAAGCTGTGGTCCTATGTTTCAGTGCATTTTAATATTTTGTATTTTTATAAATATTTAAGTACACCTTAGCACATTTTAATATGATTTAGAAAATGAGGCTAAAATAAGGTTCAATAAGTCATCTGATCCATTTCTCACCTCAATTTAAAATCAGCCATACCTGACTTATTCCTAGCAGATATTTATCCAGCTTAAAAAAGAGGCACAGCCAGCACAGGTTGCATCACTGAAGCAGGGAGTACAAGGAAGAAATGAGAACTGATTATTTATGCACAGTGCAGTCTTCCTCATCTGCCATAGTAACACACAACCTACACTGAGATGCTACTTGTAAAGTATATATAGACACATATAACACTTTTCAGACCAAGTAATTCTCTAGGTTGATAAATTGCAATGGAAGCTGTGTGCTCTGGTTTTGGTTCATCTGTT
Source organism: Todus mexicanus (assembly GCA_013389965.1). Taxonomy (NCBI): domain Eukaryota; kingdom Metazoa; phylum Chordata; class Aves; order Coraciiformes; family Todidae; genus Todus; species Todus mexicanus. The sequence goes on from WEIS01026617.1 coordinate 3,574, forward strand.
GAGACTGCCACCAGTTTGCTCACTCAACTATGAACTAAGCAAATGAAAAGGCCAGTGTCTGATGCTTTCAAAGATCCAAAAGCTAAGGGATCTATGTAACAGTGTCAATGCCCAGCTCCATCCTGATGTATGCACAGTCAATTAATTGGAAGTTAACAGCTGTTTCATATAAAAATATGACTGCACACCTTGGCTGCTGCAGTACCTCTCTCACTCATGGCTGCCTCTGAGAACAGGGCCAGCCAGGCAGGGCTGGCAGCAACTGGGACTCACCCAGGACTCCGGCAGATTTGGTCAGTTTGATCTTTCCGTAACCAACCACCAAAGCGGCTGCATCCATCAAAACCTGGTACTTTACAAAAGCAGTGCAGATATGAAGTTGCTCTTCTGCCTCACTCACTTTCACATATAGATGGTTCATGTGCAGAGATACTCCCTGGCTGAGGTAAATGAGAAGAGACCTGTGGGCTCTCATGGAATTAGTGTATAGCTGTCCAGTGCCCCAAGTACTTTCTACCTTTGGATTTCTTAACTATGATGTTTGAAGTATGGCCAGTAACAGCTGCCTCCCACAATCTTGGGATATTTGGCACAGCTGACGGACAGGTTTCAAAGATAAAATATCAGCCTTCACTTTTCTCAGACAAGTTTTGCAACTTCTTTGACAAACACCCCTCTACTTTGAACATGTACCGTTAATTTCTAGCTTTTTCTGGCTCAAATACTGCCCTGTAAAATGTGAACGCTAACAATGACTTTGTTTCATTCTGTAGAAATCTGTCATGTTGTTACTGTGTCATGTACAACTTGCCTATATACCATCTGCCTTGCCATCCACAGAGGAATAGGCAGCAATTGGTCATGCCTGGGCTCTAAAATGTATTGCTCCCTGGAGCAATACATAGCAATACATAGCTGCATTCCCAGCTAAATGATCCCAAATGATTCTTCTCTTGCTTCCAGCTAATCAAAAATCTCTTCTCCTTAGATCTGTAATACATCACTACCATGCTACTCTTGGGTAGGTCTACTACAAAGCATTTAGATCTAGCCACAAAGCCACCTAAAAGGCTTCCACTTGCGCAGTGTGACTTTGGAGGAGGGTAGTGTGCATGGTATGAAAACACAGTGTGCAATTTGTGCAGACTCCCTATTCCATTCTGGATGAATATTGCTTGCTTAAAAGCACTGGCAGCATGAATAAGGTGATCCATCAACATGGCTGGGTAAAATTCATGCTCACAGGATTCTAGGATAAAATTTTCTATTTCGTTGAAACTCAGTGGGGTTTAGAAAACAATACCTTTCTTGTGAATGACTAATGATTTGAAAAGGATGCTCCAGAAAGCTATGGAAATGTTCTAATTTTCCAATGGTGCTCTTTGTGAAGTTCTATTTATTCCTTACCACACCCTTCAAAGCCTTCTATGGCTTTTAACCCTTGGATGTTCTTACCTCCCCTTACCTCCCTTACTTCTCCCTTCAAACCTGATATACAGCCCGGCCGTTTTCTACTCAGAGAGTAGTGATGAGGAAAAAATGAGGGGTGTAGTTTTTGGCAATAGGACCTTGCCTCTAGACTCTGCTGTTACTGGGACTATACCCAAATCTGAGCACTGCTATGTGTCTTCCTTATCTGACTTTTTGATCCCTCTTGACTGTCATACAGATGTCCTATCTCTGCTTGGCCAAGTTACAATGCGCTCCCTACAGTGCAGAAGCTAACTGCTCTTATCTGTGGGCATGCAGATGTACAGAAGAGATACGTCATTCCTGTTAGAATACACATCTTTACTGAAGTACAGGGTTGGGTAATACTTTGTATTAGACCAGGTGATGTGAAGAGGATCCTTGTCAAGTTATACATATGGGCTGTACTCTTGTGTTCAAAAGATAGCAGCAGAGAAATCCAGTGGCTTACTTGATAACCAACCAACCCTTCAGCTCCCAGAAATCAATATTGATCCATTGGCTCCAGTTAACTATGCTTGTGTACATCTGTTACATGACAATATTTGGAACTTGTTCATTTGTTGGTTACTAGGTTAATAAAACATGATGGCACCTGCCCTCATATCCTGAGTCAACAGAAATCACAGGGCCATTACCCGTCCATCCAATCTGGCATTTAAAACAACCATAACTAGATTTGCAGCTCTTTAAGACCTCATGTATGGGTAATGAACCTTCAAAGCTGCGCACGGGTGCCAAATCTTCGTTCACAAGGAATTCAGTGGCATTACACCCAGAGCTGGCTTCACATACCTTTCAGGCATAATCGGAAAAGAATGTTAAATCCTTTCCTACACAAGCAAGAGAGAGGGCCCTGGCACAGGCATCCTCTGACTCCACAGCAATTACATCTGTGCAGCTTTCAGCACTCCATCCTCTTCTAATAGTCTTCTTCCTTCCTAATGAGAGAGATAAAAGAAAAGCAAAAAGAAAAACATCACAGGGCTCAATACGTAGAGTACTGTTAGCCCTCATAAATCCAAATACCTCCACAGGCTTCAGTAAAGAATTAAGGTGGATTTAGCTAGCTGTGGAGCCACTTGGCTTCTGAATTCTTTTCAGCAGTCTGTTCCTCGCTGTCCTGGTTTCCACTGGGATGAAGCAATCAAGGAGGATCTCTTTACATTAGCAATATTTAGTGACAGAGCTGTTCTGTAATGCCAGTAGCTTTTGTCAGAGGCTACAAGGAAATGTGAAAGACTCACGGCAGGAGTGTTTGATGGATCTTACTCAAGGTGTAAGTACTGCAGCTGAAGACTCATTTTCCCTGGTAATTGAATATAGTGAAAGAATGGCTGTCATTAGTCTCTTATTGTTTCCCTCCACGCACCTTGGCAATTGATAAAACACTTAATTTCAGGAGCCCTTAATGATCCATGAGGTTAAAAAGACAAAAGTTGATATTAATATCAAGTTATTTGTCCAGGACCATGAAACCATGAAATTCAATGAAATTTCATTGAACCAATGTGTGATAGGTTACATCAAACCTAATTCTAGCTTAAAAGAAGCTTTGGATATACTGCACATCCAGAAAAGCGTAAGTAGATTTTGTATATGCCTGAGAGCTGGCTCTGTGCTACAGAACTGGACTGGTAGCAATTTGCTCTAGTTTTAGCTGAATGTGTCACCGGAGTCAGTTTTTATAGCTAAACAACACTGTAACACCATACTTTAAATTAGTACAGGTATTACGGGTGCAAACTGTTCTGTACACATGGGTAAACTTGAGACAAATATAGGGGTATTTCCATACAGTAGATTAGCACAATGAATTAGAAGCGTAAATACAAGTGGCCTGGTGAAACTGCTTTTCCACAAAATTGAGATCCCCAGAACTCCTAGATGCTCTGAGAAGTCGATAAGTGGTAACAAAGAGAAATCTGCATCCATGTAATTTCTGATTTCTTGGGCTTTGTAAGAGACTCAATCACACTGTTCTGTAATTATCCTGGTAGGCAACTTAATTGGAAACATCAGGAACCAGAGCAGAGAGAAGAGGGCTCACCCTGGCACAGACAGTCTCTGCTCTGTAGATTGTCCTTGAACTACTAGACATCCTCAAGATATGTTAATGTACATGAGACTCCAAATTATTTATATATTGCCTTTCACTACATATTTATGAGCACTGAAAGTAATTACACCTTTCCTCTTTCTAGAGATGAGGAAGTTGGAAATAAAATATGGCTCATCCAAAGCCATCACTCAAGGTGTAGGTCATGACTGTAAGTCTTTAAAGAAAAAAACTAGCTCTTCAGAGAAAAAAAAGAACTAAAAGGGAGGCTTCCTGCCTCCAGATGTATTGGCCATTATGTTGCCTAAACTCCTTAAAAAAAATTATAGGCATCAGTGATCTCTACGCTAATGAATTCTGCCTTTAGCTATGTAAATGGATTATTTCCTTTCACTGTAAATGATGTTCTTTTCATGAAATGTCTCTCATATATTGAGAGAGAGTACAGTGAAAAAAAACTTTGTTATTTTGTAGCTTTGTATGTAAGGCTGCTCAGAACTCGAGGGAGGATAAAATGACAGGACTGAAAATTCTGTATCTCTTTTATGGGCAAATCACTTTCCTCTGTCTGCTCATTTCCATTATCAATCTACACTGCTTGTGTCATTTCAAAAGTGACCGAAATGAGCATAATGATCCAAAACAAGTGTCTTTTGTATGTATGATGACATGACAGGCTTTTCATATGACTCATCTGGTTTTTTTTCTTGTAATACCACGCAAATGGGCACCTTTTGTCAGATCCAGCAACATAACGTGTTCAAGCTCTTCAGGGTCCTTGTTTGCCAATGGTGATTTTTTTTTTAGATACCTCTTTGTGTAGTTTCATTAGCAAGCTGTCTCTGGAAATTTTCAACCTTCTTTAACCTCATTGAATCTAGGTGACAAAATTTACATAAAGAATAAAGTCCTCTTGTTCTCCATTTCCTTTTTCAAAAGGGTAATAATTTAACGATTTTTCTACCTTGTTGCTACTTGGCTACTGAGATTGTAGCTAAAGTCTCTCCCAAAGCAGAGGAGAGCTACCATTCGGCTATTTGGTCTTCATACTCCCCTCACAAATTATAGGGAAGATACCAGATGTTTCTAGATGAGCATTTTGCTTTTGTCCAGGTTGCCAGACGCATCAATCAGTGCACCCATTGCTTTGCCTGTGCTGCAACAACAGCAGGTTAATTTGTAATTGTTGTTCTGAGAGATACAAAGCAGAATGTATCTTTGATTACCCATGAAGTTACGTTAACGTGCAGCTTTATTTTCAGCTCCGCTTGCATTAACAACATTGAAGGCCCGTTTGCTTTCTGCGGTGCAATAGCAAAGAGAAAGCCGACGCACTGGGGGTGCCGCAGCTGGTCTCGCAAAGCAGCAGCCTGAAGAAAGACAGAAAATCTACTCATAATTCAGTGCTTTCCGGGCGTTTTAGAGGATTGATGGGATCCACCTACCTAAATCCATCTCCAGCATCAAGGTCTAAGAGAAAAATCCCAGCAAAGACTCCACCACAAAAACTCTGTAGTAGTGTTGGATTTTTCAAGGAGAAAGAACCACTCTGTCAGATATATTCTTAACAGACTGTTAAGCATAAAAGCTCAAGCATTTGCCTATTGCTTAAGGGTTTTTTGCTGATACAACAACAGCATAGAAAATAAGGAGGGAGGAAGCTTTCTACATCTCTGCGACTGTCTACATCATGACAGAATTTGTCTCTCAGCACACCCTGGATGGGATTGATGCAATGTGAGAGAAATATGGGAGCCTTATTATAACTGACAATGACTCCGGAAAGCACAGTTGCTCTTTCAGCTACTATGTGGCACCGCCAAAAAAGTAACTCCTATCTTTCAAAATTTCCAGGTTCAAATTATCTCCAATTTATGCAGTGAAAGAGAGGGAAAACGTACATAAAAATAAATGTCCACAAAAATAAAACCTTCCCATCTCAGAACAACTTGAACAACCTCTATAATTACTTGGATGGCTTATTAATATGTAGTATTAGTGTGCATTAAAAGTCATGTGACCAAAGTTTTGCTGTTTGGTTTTGGGTTGTGTTTATGTTTGGTTTGTAGGGGTTTATTTGTGAGTGTGTTTTGTTTTGTTTTTCAAGTTAGGATAGAGAAGGCATTTCTTTTTTTCCCAGGAAAGGTCGATTTATGAGAGTCAAAATCACCACTCAAAACTGGGCTAAATTTAACCCTTAACCCTGAAGCACCCTGCGAAGAACACACCTTCTCTTGCCCACACTAAGCAGCAGCACTTTGTTGGAGTTACAGTCCCAGAAGCTCCTTGGACATCCAATTTCATTAGGCACATCTCAAGCCACCAAGACGGGACACGAGTTGATGCATCAGTGAGGGAGGACAGATAGCACCAGGGGGAGCCCTTGCCCCTGCCCCACTGACGGCGGTGCCTGGCCCTAACTCTCTCCTCAGACGCCCGTACGCCCCCTCGGTTTTGGCTCCCTGTCCATTCTGAACCTCACCGTCCCCCCAAACTGCCCCCTCACCCCGCGGGGGTCGGAAAGCCCCGGCTGTTCGGAGGCAAGAAAGGGCAGGGACCCCCACGGGGACGATATGCAAGCAACGGGCAAGCTCAGCTCAGCCCACCCCCGCTGCCCAGCACCCACGGGCCGGGCTCTCCCAGAGGGGACGGAGGCGGACGGTGGGCGCCCCTCGACGGCGATGATTGACACCCTCGGGGGCGGGGCGTCACCCCTTCGGCAGCCAATGAGCGGCGAGCGGAGCGGCGGGGGCGGGGCGCTCCGAGAGACCGACACTTGGCTCGACGGCTCGGGGGCAGCGGCACCGCGGGGCGCAGCGAGGGCGGAGGGAGCCGGGAGCTGCCGGGCTGGGCTGTCCTGTCCCGTCCTGTCCTGTCCTGCCGGGGTGAGTACCTGCAGCAGGGCGGCGGGAGGACCCCGCGGCGCTTTCCTCTGGGGCCAGGCGCGGCTGGGCTTCTTCATCGCGGGCGTGTCGTCGTCGGGTGCCGGGACGGAAGCTCTGCTGTATCCCGAGCCTCGCTCAGCATCAGCCGGGGTCCCCAGAGGTGCATCGGGACAGAGGGTGGTTGTGGTGCGGGTCACTCTGGCGGTGGCGGTGTGGGTCAGCCCGCCCCATCCCCGACTGTCGAGGGGAGCCCCGGTGCGTGGCCGGGGCTGAGCAGCCAGCCCAGCCCAGCCCTGCCGGCGAGGCGGGAGGTGCGGCGGGGCTCCCGGAGCGCTTTGCACCTCGGGTTTTGCGTAAGAATAACCGAAACTGCCCCGGGGGAGTCGAGAAGGGAAGCGTGAAGCGAGAAGGCAGAAGGGATGGCAGGGGACAGAGGCTGGGCTTTTGTGTCCGGAGGTGCCTTAGCTGCCTGTACGGTGGCTCTGGTCCCTCAAAAGGGGCAGAAGGGAAGGCTGGGTTTTTACAGGCTGAGGGAACACCAGAGATGCTTTCATATAGGACTTTTCTTTCTCAGCTAGTCCCAATAGCTGTCTGCATTTCTAGCTGCCTTATTTGTCTGGCTTAACAAGTGTTAACATCTCATTCACATTGGTCCTATGTGGTTATGAATACGCTCATGGGTGGCTATGAATAGCTCCGGAGCAGATCTTGCAGAAAGGTTTTTTTATATGCAAATGATATTAGCTTTTACTCCTTTCTTTGGCATTTTCATGGCCAGATCAGTGAGTGGGTGCAAAAGTTACCCCTCTTTGATTGCTTCCTATTAATTGACGTTCATTTCCTTTCCTACCGAGAAGCATTAGTGCCCGTGTATGTCTGAGATAGCTGCATGGAACTGTGTGATACCAGGAAAGGAAATGACTAGCAGAGTAACCCTGGCCTAAAACAGACATTCACGCTTCTTGTTGCTGTGCTTTAGATGGTATTTTAGGAACCGTTTTTAAGCTGTCAAAGATCAAAGTAGCTTTTTACAATGAGAATACAATTTGAAGGATGCCGTGTTCTTACCAACGGTGTTAGTCACTGTTTAAATCATTTTATATGGAAATGGTGAGGCTAAAAGATAAGCATAAATTTTTTTAAAAAAAATTCAAAACAGACCAATCCCCCCCTCCTCCTTTTTTTTTTTTTGACTGACTGCCCTCTATGACCACTGCTCTGAAACTGAAATTGCGTGTTAAGACATATGGCAAATGTATCCGGTGTTAACTGCAAGTTAACATCTGTTGTCATAAGAGACCTTCATGAAGAAACTAAGCAGGGTACATAAGATAGGATAAGAGGAACTGGCCTCAAGTTGTGCCAGGGGAGCACACATTAGGCAAAATATCTTTACTGAAACAGGCTGCCCTGAGAGGTGGTGGAGTCACAATCCCTGGAGATATTGAAAAGACATGTAGATGAGATGCTTAGGGACACGGTTTAGTGTTGGGCTTGGCGGTGTTAGGTTAATGGTTGGACTCCATGGTCGTAGAGATCTTTTCCAACTGGACTGATTCCATGATTCTATCCATTTCTTGAGACATTAAAATGACAATAATGTGGTAACAGTATTTTCTGGGTACTGCAGATAAACATGATGCTATGGAACATGACTGCGTATTATATAACAGAGATTTTGAGTGCTGTAGGGTTAGGCTCAATGTCTGATAGCTTCCATTATATTGTAGCAGTAACCAAGATCTGCTCTGGAAGGAGAAATGGTAGTTGCTGCTGATGCATAAATAGCAGAGAGGAAAGAGGATCTCCTGGGTGAAAAGAGTCACTCAGATGCCCCACAGCATGGGCAGCAGGCCTGTGCAAGCACGCACACCACGCTGGACACACAGTGAGACTGAGACCGAGGCCACTGAACACATGATGGAAATGCAGAGCCATGGAGAGACTGCAAGATGTTATCTAATTCATTCAGTGCATTGTGTCAGTGCACCTAAACTAGANAAACTCATCGCAGAACCAAAAGTAAGGTTGCTGCTTATATGCAGTTTTGCAGAGAAGACATTTCTAGTTACAGTTGCATTTTGGGCTGCCCCTCAAGATGTGACTCCCACGTGAGCCATCTCTGGTGAAGAACATCATTCCCAGGGAGCAGCAACTCTGCTTCTGCCTAGGGCTGGGTCCCTCTTGGGGAGCAGGGACATGGTTGAAGTGAAGAGAGTGATGCAGTTCAGTTTCTACATTTGTTTTGATAGCTTGTGCTGATTGTGTAGAGGGTCTTGGTATCTCATCTAGCCTATCACACAAAGTGTTTGGCACATCTCATCTAGACCATATTTCTATAGTTTATCACAGAGGGAATGAAGTCCCATATCTTGACTTCAGAAGGCTTACCGTGCGTGCAGCTTTTGCTTTATCTACTATGACAGTTAACCGGTTAATTGCCAAGTTTATTCTTGACAAACTTATGTTTGCAAAAGCCAAGAAAGTACTGAACCCTCCAGCTTTTCCTGCTATGCCTTTACGGTGCCGTATTTGTGTTTGTGACAAACCACTTATTTTTGAAAGCAAGAATAAAGCTTGCTTGAGCTTTGGATATACCCAGTCAGGAACTGATTCTCTTAAGTACCACTGGCCAGTGTGTCTCTAATTACATCTATATCTTGTCTCAACTTCATTGGTACTTTGAACAGGCTTGTGAACACCCATGGGCTGCTAAATAGCGTAGAGTAATTGCTATAAAGCCTGCCAGTGCCTGACATGTCCTGAGGCTGAAGTTGTGGGTACAAATGTGTGTCTGTCAGGGTTATTTCCTGACTGAAACTGTTTTGGTCCTGTTAGAAGTTGTGTAGATTTTGCAGTAGGATCCAGAACTGACCCTCATGTGTACTGGCCCACATGAACGAATACCAATAAATTACCCTATGTTTAACCTTAAACAGATTATTTTTTTTTTAAAGTAAAGAATACTTGATCTCAGATTGTAACACTATGCTACATGCTTTAAGTATATGTGTATCTTAAAACGTAATGCTGTTGCACTAATTTAAAAATGTCTGCAGAATGTGTTGCTTCTGACTGATGATCACCTGCAACCTCTTATTTCTACTTGGATGCCAATATAATGCCTTAATCACTTATAAATACCACTGTGTGGTAGCAATAGTAGTTATATAAATGTGGTATGTACATAGCTATTTTGCTGAGCCCATGCATTTCAGGGAAGTTGAGGTGATTAATGAGATAATGTATATACTCATGGCACCACAGCGACAGCGCTGCCTGCGATCGCGTCGTCCGATTTCCTTGCGCAGTGACTCATAATGATGTCGAGCTGTACTAATTGCCAAGAAATGCATGGATGGCTGTCTCACTGTTTATGCTAGTGGCATGGTTCTGCATTAATTATCTGCCAAGCCTATGAAGGTGCAGTTCATGCTCTCCTTGCCTCTATCCAGGCCAGTTTTACATGAAGACCTTAGAGTTGCCCATGGCAGGAAGGATGGGCACGCTGCCGTAGTCAGCCTACAGGACACTCTGTGTACTGAGCAGAGTGATGGTGGGATTGTTTTTCTCCCCCTTAGGTAAAACACAATCCTACGTCCCTCTACTCTTTATAATGGCACTCTCGTTTTAGTAAGATGTAAACATTAAAACTGTTTGGAGTCAGTTTGCGGGTCTCAAGGATTCCAAGGATTTAGCAGGTTTTCAATATATGTAGCTGCTAACTATATATTGTTTCTAGCATCCTTAGGAAAAGGAAGTGCCTAAACTGGTGGTGTGCATTAGCTTTTCCTGTCCTGAACTTCCATTAGTATACAGAAGCATAACAACTGCTGGAGAGAGTTCCCAATTTTGGGAGGGGATTCAAGCAATGCAAATGAAAGACTTAAGAGTTTTCAATGGGCCGCGTAATGAAGATGGAGAAATTTTGTCTACAGCCTTGGTACAGACCCTCTTTTTTCCCTTGCCAATCAGACCCAAATCTAGTTAAAATTGCTCATTAGTATGACTTGTGAAAAAATTTCAAGAGGATATACCGAGAATACATTTTAGCATTTATCCAGGACTGAAAATTTGTCAGTGGTGACCCACAGCTCTTCATATAAAATTTAGACAACTTAGCAAAAAGTAGCAATCAACCTATGTACAACAAGGTGTCCTCTCCAATGCAAGAGGAATGTTTACTTAGCATGTGCTACTGTGTAGTACAAGTTAAAACTTCAGATTTTTTTGTCAGTCTTATCATAAATATGTGGAAAATGCAATGCATATCATGTGTGCATTTAGTGCATGCCAGGAGCTTCTCCTAGTTTTAATACTGATACCTGGACAATCTGATAACCAGTCTGTGGAAAACACCAGGATGGTTAAGCTTATTGAATACATCTGGGAAGTATGAGATGCACCCTAGATCCTTGAATTTATAATAGCCTGTTGTACAAAAAAGGAGAGTTACTTTATTTTGAGGAGATTGAATACTGGTAAAGAAACTGGGATAAGTCAAAGAAGAACCTCTAAAGCTATCAGTGTTTGAGCAATTATTGCCTCATTACTTTGAGTTAGAGGCAACAAACTATTTGAATGTTAATTTTTTTCCCCTAGGCCTTTCCTAGCCTTTATGATAGGAAAGGAACCTCTGGAGACTTGGGGATTCTGACAACTGCAAAAATAGTTTGCAAAAAATGGAGCCATCCCTTCTCCTCTGCACCTTGGCTTGTAATAAGTAGCTTGTTCTGGTACAAACAGAGAAATTGACACTTCAAGCAAGCTTTTGGAAAAAAAACTGCCCTAAGAGATTTGCAACTGCACATAGTTCTCACTAGAGTGACTGATCAAATGTACGAAGGACTTGTTCTGTTCTTCACAGGTTTTCACTACAGTACAAAAGTGGGTGGTGTCTAAAAGACTTCAGATACATTTGCAGCTTCTTGCTTGATTTATGTAGCTTTATAACTGGTGTTCTGTGGTGACTGATGCATTTTCAATCATGAGTACATTTTGTTTATTTTTAAACATTGTCCAATCCATGAAACTCCAGAGAAGATAATTTCCTTTCAGGCCACAAAAAGATTCTGGAATTCTGATCTCTTTCACAGTTGTTGATATACAGATGTGGTCATAAAACAGTTCTAGGAGGCAGACTGTCTCAATCATTAGATTATGATTTTTGGTGTTTCCTGGAGCTCTTACATACAAAAAACAAGAAAAAAAGAGGAATAATTTGAGAAATTCAAGCCTGCTGTTCCACCAGTGATGGACACAATCAGGGAGACAGGGAATTTGGTCTGAAAAGATGACTAGCACTCTGCTATGAGACAATGAAAAGATCTTTTGGAAAGAGGAAAAACTACTGTAAACAACAGTCTGTTTTCCAAGCTAATTAATGTCAAATCTATTCTTGGACAACAGACACCAGCCCAAATTATTAAATCTGGTCTAAGACAGTTGTTTCCAAAATGGAAAGATACTAGAAAATGATGATTAAATCTGAGACTCTTACTCCTTTCAAAGGCTTCAGTTGCATTTAATACTTCTTTTAATGATATATGACTTACGTATTTGTGCAACAGAAGCACACTATTTGCCTTGTAATGGAGTGTGTTCAACTCAACCAGTCCATCTGAGGGGATTTCCATCAATACTGCATCCTCTATGAGGGAAGTTAGTGCAATGTGCTGATGCACACTTGACTATGAAGTAATTCTGCCTAGGAGCAGCTTATTTCCTAATCATTCACCACTTGTTTCTTGGGTGACATCTGTCATGTGTCATGCAACCAAGAGCACATGTCATTCACAGGATAAGCCACGTGGGTTTGTAATGGAGCACAAAAGGACTTCTACCTTTCGAGGGAGAGAAGAACAGCTGACAAAGTATTTTTAACTGACTTTTTTTGGAATATCTGTTGTTCCTCAAAGAGGCCACTTCTGCTGAAGTAAAAGCTTCATCTTGTAAGGCCCTACTCAAGGCTGAAAAGATTACTGACTAGACTTCTGGTAATCCACAAGCTGGTATTAACTATCAACTGCCTTTTTTGAACGCTGTGAAAAGGAAAAATGTACACTGGCTTCCTTCCCAGCTGCTGGTGATGAAATACGGATGCTGCGCTAAAACTGCTGCTTTATTTTACAGTTTGTTCTCAAACTCAGTGATGCAGATATACGAATGTTAAAGCTGAAATAAATACAGGTGTGCAACCTGTTTGTTTTTATAGAAATCACTTTTTATCCTTAAGTTATTTTTACATAGATAACAGGCTGGAGAACATTTGTGCAGCAATGGAAATATGCTATGCAGGACTCCTATTTGTATATATATAGGGCTAACAGAAAGGCGGTTTATGTGTTTTTGAATCTCAGAGTGGATTTCATTTCCTGTCTGAAATCCCATGTCATGCAGAGTTGTGTGGGGATGCAGTCTCATTGCAACGGGACAGTTTGCATCCTTCTCATGCATCATGGGAAAGCTAGTCACTGTGGTGATTAATACCAAGAAGTGGCATGCTGACATCGAGAGGTGAGTACGGGATATGCCATCAGCTGATTGTTCTTGGTGGGTATCTGGCTTCAAAGTTGAAGCCTCTGCAGTCATTACCTGACCTGTATTTCCTGTGTGTGTGAGTGCGTGTTTGGGTGTACACGCCGTGATGGACTGCAGAAGGAACTTGATTGTTACAATAACAGATGCATCTAGTCCAAAAATACAAACATGGAAGTACATGTTCCAGTTTGAATAGACTTAGTATTTTAAAAGAAAATCAAATCAACACCAAATGTATTAAAGCAAGCATTCTAAGAATTAAGGTATTTATACTCTTGGGGCTGTTACTATAGAGTAGTTCATGTCTTGATATTCCAATGCCTTAGATGTATCTTAAATACACCTGTGCAAGTAGCTGAATATATTTAGTGCTCATGTTCAAATTAGCAAACTTTTGACCTAAGGCTGAGTACTAGAACCATTTAGACTGGACCTGTGGAGGTCGCCTAATCCAACCCCCCTCAAAACACACATAAGCAGTTCAGGTTGCTGAGGACCATGTCCAGTTGAGTTTTGATAATCTTCAAGGATGCAAATTCCAAAACCTCTCTGGGCACCTTTTCTAATATTTCAGAAAGGTTGGGGTTTTTTTCTTCCCTTCTTTCCCTTCTCTACTATCTTGTTTCCACTTGGGTCTCTTTCCTCTTGTGCTGTCACTGTACATCTCTATAAAGGGTCTACCCTTGCACAGTTGGTGATGGCAAAAAGTTCTTCCTTGAGCTTCCAGTTTTCCAGGCTGAATATTCCCAGCTCTCTCTGCCTCTCCTTATATATCAGGTGCTCCAGCACCTCTGACCATCTTGGTGGCTTCCCCTGGACTCACCCCAGTACTGTCCATGTCTCTTGTGGTGGGGAGTCCCAGCACCAACACAGCACAAATGCGGACTCTCAAGTGTCCGATGGGAAGGGTCACTTCCCTCGACCACTTTTGCTACTCCAGGATGCTGTTGGCCTTCTTTGCCACAAGGGTGCATTGCTGACTCATGTTCAACATGATGTCCACCAGGACACCGGGGTCCTTTTCTGCAGAGCTGCTTTCTAGGTAGGGAGCCCAACTTCTACTGCTGCAGCAGGCTCTTTATTAAGGGAGAGACTGCTGCTCCTTTAAAGAATAAGTGTTGAGGTTATCCCTATCAATTAGTATTAATGTGTATGTATTAATAGATTGCTGGTTTAATTAGAAACAATGCCATCAACATGTAAGTAGATGCAAACTTTCCTGAGTAACAACAGCATCTAGTAAGGGAAGTCAACTTTTCTAAATACTGATCTGTAAAGCTGAAATTTTGCAAGTGGCTGCTCCTGTCCTGCTCTTCCACACTTGTTTGTTCATTTGTTTCAACTCTTCAGTGTCAGTTTTGTTCCTGACAGTATCAAAGGAATGCTTGGAAGTTGTCCTCTTTTGGGACGATGTGGTTCCCCTTTGTTTGTAATGGGAATTTGAAATGGGGAAAGACCTCTGTGGTGACGTTGCATTGGAGCCTCCTGTTTTCCTTGTGTAAAACTCTTTAAAATGTAGCCAAACTGTAAGTTTCTCAAAGCAGCAATTTGCAAACGCCTCAAATCAATTTACTGTGTTCCTTGAACAACAGGTGCTAAAGAAAGCTGAAGTCTAAACATTTTCTTGAACCTCACAGATCTCTTTGGCCAAATACTGCAAATGCTAACCTATAGAGTAATTGAGCATGCTCTGCCATAAAGCTGAATAGGTGTCCTCTGCAATTGGTGGTGTTTGTGGCTTAATATGAAGCTGAAATACAGGCAGAAAGTATTTCTTTTCCTGTCCTTCATGCTGTCCAGGCCCTGTACAGAAGAGCATCTTGATAATGTGAAGATGAATCACAGAATCATCTAAGTTGGAAAAGGCCTCATGGTCATCAAGTCCAACTGGCTAGGTGATAAAACAAAGAGAAAAATGCAGGACTCAGAGACAAGATGTCAAAAAGTCCCTGATTTTGCAGGACTTCTAAGTCAGTCTTTCAGAGATGACATCCATTTGTTAGGACAGAAGTGTGATCACGTTAGCTGTGGAGTCATTACCTTGATGGGTACAGGTCCTCAAGGCAGAGTTAAAAGATCCCAGGTCGAAGATTGTCAGTGCAACTGTACTTTGATCTCTCTCTTCACATTTAGAATTGGATTCTACTAGATCACAGAGATCGTGGGTGATGTTGTGCACACCATTGAGGACGGACTTCACACAAGTGGCTTCAATCCATGTGTTCATTCACTGATGTCCAGCTTCTTACCTCGCAGTTGTACGCAAAGTGCCCGAGGCTTGCAGCGAATGAAGTCAGAAGGAGCTGACTTCTGAACACACCAGGTACAAAAAACTGTGCTTCATGTGTGGGTATCATAACTCATCAAGAGTGACAGTGTTGTCCTTAATCACTTTGGGCTGAAACCTGTGTCTGTGGATGGGGCTGTTAGATCTGCCAAAAAAAATGTTAAGAGTTTATCGAGTTTTCCAGGAATTTCACAGGAGAAATCCCTGCGGAAATGAACAGTAGTAGCATAGTAAATGAGGTATCTGGCCATGAACTGAATGATGTATATTAAATTTTATGTCTTACAACTTCTATTCAGCACATACAGACTGTAGGCAGACATTTGGTAGAAGTGATAGGATGTAGGCCAGTGTTTAATTGCATGATCTTCCTGTGTGTAGGCAACATTGTGGTGCAATCTGAGGCCACACTTGACAGCTCCTTACTCTTCTTTTAGTGCTTGACTTTTTAACCTTTCTTGTTGTATTAAAAAAATCAGCAATATTTTTACAGAGATGCTGTGGAATTAGTATGCACATTAACTTATTACAGTGTTAGTATTTTCAAGTGGTGAACTACCATGTATTTGCTTCTCCAGTTCTTCCTATTTTTATTTTATCTAACACCTTAAAATAGTTGTGAGTGGGAAAGACAAACTGCAAGTTAAACTTTTGAGGTTAGGGGGAAGGAAGTGTAGACCAGTTCCAACAAAATTATGAGGGGTTTTTTTATGCATGAGCTCTTACTCAGTGTAGTTTTCTGCCTGTTTTCTTTGTCAAGCACAAAAAGTAAAATGTAATTATTATTGAGCCAGTTGTCAGTCTGTCCTCTGTGGAAGGCTGATGAAACTTAGGTTTTTTTAAGTTCAAGGAGTGATAAGCACGAAGGCAATATAGTCCTGCACACACTTGATTTAGTTTACGTGAATAGCACCTTGCTGCTGTGGATTGTAATTTTAAAGTCATAAAAAACCATGGTTTGCTGTTTCCAAATGTAGATGCTAAACACAAAAAGAATAAACTGCTAAACACAACACATAGCAGTTCAAGGATCAGACTAGAAGTGGGAGGATCATCAATTCCAGAGAAGCCAGT
>WEIS01026622.1:0-13792 GCA_013389965.1 Todus mexicanus
GCTCCATTTTTATTCCGTTTGAAGAAGCTTCATGTCCAGAGTTATCTGCCCCAGCGCACCAAGAAGTCAGATGGGTTTCCTCTAAAATATTTTGGAGACTCAGATATAATGTACAAATAAACCAGAGACAGATTAAGTGTGACTATATCATTAAATTAGTATAATGAACAAACAGTTATGTACCATATTAATCTGTGCATGTAATTCCAGGAATAGCCTGATAAGTCACCTGCCACTTTCAAGAAAGTATGCTCTCTGTACTGTCTTTTAGAAAGGAATCATTTAGAGACCTATATCAGTGTGTCTGTACCAAATGTATGTTTTCACTAATACGCACATACAATAAATGGTTGCATGTATGTGTGATACGCAAACATGTTAGGCACACTTCTATCTCTCTGTGTGTGCACTTTTCACATTAAAGATCATTCTTAGCTGCACCTTCAATACAAACTATGTCTTTTTATGTTTTCCAGATTTAAATAAGGTAATTACAGACCTCAATCACATAAAGGGGAAAGAATAGCTTGTGTTACAAACCGTGTCTGCACTGCACCTTGGTCTATCAAACCATAAGCAACTTCCTGGCGGGGAAGTAGTTTGAGAGACCTAACAGCGAAGGACTGTGCCACCAGGAATCATGTATCCCTGAAGGCATCAACATTGCCAACAAAGTCATCTCTGAAATAGTTAATGCTAAACAATGATTGTTCATGTTCAACAAAGGAGGGAGAAATAAACAGATAAGGATGAGGTAGATCGAAATCTGCATGCCTCATTGGCTGAACTGTCGGATATTTCTAATGCAGCTGAAGGGTTTGTTGCTAAGAACCTGTTAAGTATCTTTAAACCTTTGATCTGTAGCCAATCTTAACAAAGGTGACAATTAATTAAAGGAGAGTGCATTGCAATAAAGTTACATCGTGGTCAGTTTATATATACTGTCCAAAGCTGGTTCACAGAAGTCACTGTCAATTAAAGTCTTCTTGGAGTCCAGTTCATTATCAATTTTTCCCCCTTACTTTGATCAATATTTTTGGCTGCTTCTGCTTGACAAACTTAACACAATGTCTATATCTGTATGTTTTACCATTCATTTACATGGAATAGATGACCGTATATGATTTATTTTTAGCTACTACGTATGGTCAGGCACTTTATTTGAGAGGTTTAGAGCTCTCATCCATCTTTATTTTAAGGAGCGACAATAATAAGCCCTCTCTTCCTTCGAGGGGATGTCAGCTGGATATAATGAATGCACATTAAAAGCTGCATTCACCTGTGTGTGCATTCAGGCTGTGGCTCTCGGTGACAAAAGCAAACAAATGCAATATCTGCGGTGACATCCTGACTCTAGCCCACACCGAGAAATGCTACACAAAAGTGATTCAATATATCCTGCGATCCCCAAAATGCGACAATGCATCTTGAGGAGTCACAGAGAGAAAGAGCGGCCCCTATTACATATACCCCAGCTCAGACAGTGAAGTGACGGTGGGGAAAAAAAAAAGCCATAACTTTAACTCACCATGGTTATTATTTCTCTTTTTTTCTGTTGCAGATTCTAATACACAAGGGTCAATCCGCCATGACAAACCCCAGCAACAGTCAGATCGACATTGGTGGAGCAGTTAAGTGAGTGAAAAATGTGGCAGAGGTCAGGCTTTTGTCAGTTTCTCAGCTTTGTTTTAGTTTTAGTTTCTCTTACAGTAAGAAAGGTAAGTTAAGGGGCAAGCCAGCAAGCACAGAAAACAGGAATATTAACAGTTTGCTGTGTAAATCCACAATCCAGAATTTTAAAGAGAATGTGAGATGCTAAGTGCAAGCCTGAGCCAGAATTTCCAGACGTGAACCCACCGATGTGATGAAAAAGATCTCACTGACTTCTACCCAGCAAGCAGATAACAGGCTCCCTAAGTAAAGATTATGTTGGGCTTTGTGAAACACTGGTGTATTTGTTAAGGCCAGGATTCAGCTTAGCTCACCTAACACCTCACCTGCTTAGTGCAAACTCTTACGGGACAGAAACTAAAGAGCACCTGATGGACAAATCATGTTGATCTCTGCAGCATCCTGCTTTTTTGGAATATTATTTAAAGACTATAGCCAACACCTATGTAAGTGTTTGGGCATCTGATGCTTTTTCTCTATTTTAAATGCAGGTAAGCGGCCCAACAGCCTAGAACATCTTCCCCACTTTTTCTCCCTTGGAACCATTACTGCCTGTCGCATAAACCTGCCTCGGTTCACACTTGATTGACGGGAGGGACGGTAACAGCTCCTTTAGTGTCGTTATGGTCTGTTGGGTCAGCGCGGCTGGTATGCGAGCGCACAGGGTATGCATGATAAAAAACACCCTGACGTCTTGCTGAAAAATGTGGCTGAGTATTTCCAGCTCTTAAGGCTAGCAGAGACCCTCCTTGGTCACCCAGCCCCTTCTGCCCCTTGCTCTTTACCACTGTGAACAAACAGTCCCCTGCCTGCCCTCCTTGACAGGTGCAATCCGCTTTTCGGTTGAGCGCAAGACACTTTCCGCAATCTCACTCACTCTTTACCCAGGCAAAATTTCCAGATACTTTCTGACAAGTTAGTTCAAGAGACTGTTCCATCAGTTTCCTGGATTTTATTGTACTATGTAGTTTGAATCCTCTGCTAAAGAAAGCCCTGTCTGTAGCATGGGCCATCGGCCGATGCAGGATACAGGACCAGATGAACCACACTTTTCATCCAAGGTGACAAGGATCCTCAATTTTTTCCCCTACTTCAGTGCTGGTGTTCCCGATTTCTTCTGGCTGAATGTAGGAAAAAAAAATTAAAATAAAACAAAAACAATCTGTCCCGTTTCTGTTATTACACTTCAGAAAGAAGACAGTTCCTGATTCACCCTTTAATTAAAATCTTTTTTTTTGTTCACGTAAATACTATGAAATTTGGTTGTTATTGCTTTTTTTATTAAACAAAAAAGTAGTATTTTTTTTTCCTTCCCTAAAATGTCCCAAGGCACATGTAGGTATTGAGGGACAAACCCAATCTTAATCCATAAATGCGTAGGAAAGATAGGTTTAACCTGGAAAAAGGTAAGGGAAGAAACAAAAGCTCTAGAAACACAAACTTTAATTTCTGTGTTTCCTCCACAATACGTAACTTAAAAATAAATCCATTCTTGTAAGGATGATTAACTGATATGGTAGTGGGGCTAGCTGAAGAACAGCTTTCAGTGCAAAACTTAACAGCCAAGCGAGAGATCCCAGAAAATTGGAGTTTGTATTGGAAATGCTGACACAACCGTAACAACAGCATCATAACTGGCTGCAGCTGCTTTTAGAAACCAGAATCCATGTCCAGACCCCTGAAAAAAGAGTTAACGTATAGCCTTCTAATTTCTGAAGTAACCTGGGCTATCTGTTTGGCATTATCAAAACACATACACGGTCATCTGTGCGGGAGATTATAATGTACAGGGTGTTGTTTTTTTTTCCCCTCTCTCTTCCATCAGGCTATCCAATTACATTTTGATTGTTTTAAGGGGTTGTTCTTTAGACCTAAGGCATAAAGCCTCCTCTGTTTTATTCCAGTTTATTTGTGCATTTACCTCCTTAAAACTTGTTTCATTTACTACCATACCAAATGCTGTATGTGTTGCTTTCAGCCAGGCAAGCCTTGTGTTTCAATTATGGAGGAGTTTATTCAGCACCTGTATTGCGTTGTGCTTCTTTTCAACTAAATTTCCATTTCCCAAAGGCTATATGCATGAATGTGTATATGTTTCTTTTTTCTTTGTATATATACACGCACAAATCTATACATTTATGCATATATACAAATATATCATCTTAAATGAATGCTCATTTTCATTGTACCTCTGAATTTCTGAGATATCCAAAACCTTCATATACATCCTTGGACTTAATAAGGTTTTAATTTTTCTATCATCTATCCTTGCAATCAAACAGAATATAATACAATGAATGGAAGCCTTGTTTACCGACTCCCAGGTGTCTTAAATTTCAAAATTATTTATCCATTTCGAGAAGTTAAAGCAGCAAAAGAACTAAACTATTCTTTTCATACTGCATTTTTCTAGCTGCCCTGAATGCTTATCGAGTGAGGTTCGGGTCAGGTAGGAACTCACCATCCTAACTATGGGACTGCAATGGTGGATTTCAAGGAGATTTTGGGGGTGTTGTGCATTGAAAGTATGTTGTAAGTCTCAGGTCTATGGAAGACTCTTGCATTCCAACTGCACACTATCTCCACTCTTTAAGTGCGTTCACCCGAGTGTGTTTCAGTAAATTTCAGTTAAGTGTGTAATGCTGATTTCTTCTGACTTCCTAAATAGAATATTATGGAGACCTGTGTGTTTTAAATTAAAACACATTCCAGGCCTTGGGTACACACAAACTTATATAGAAAAGACTGTTTAAACCTATGGGGAGAGTCCTATATTTAGATTACATTAATTCATAAATATTATACTAAATACCACTTAAATTGGCCTTAAACGACTTCAAAGATAATGCATTATAATATGGCTGTCCTGAGAGCACTAACCTTTATATCTCCCAGTAACTCAGCCTTTAAGCATACTCCACCGCTAGATAAGAAGGAGAAGTTATGAATGAATGGCTTGCTAAATTGTTCAAGTGTGATTAGTTAACTCCGTGCATGTGCGTGTGCATGTGTGTGTGTGTGTGAGCGCATGGGTGGGTCAGCTCAGCCCCAGCAGATTTTTCCGCGTGGATCTCAGCCCACAACTTCTTCCCAACCCTAAAGCAAAGTACCACAGCAGGAGTCTGTTCCTGCCCCATGTGGAGAGAAGCAAGGATGGGGGAAATATGCAGCAGCTATGCTCATGCCATGAAACCTTGCTTTCTTGTGCATCTCGTAAGCCTTTCCCACCTTCCCTCACACACTGCTTTCCCCATATCCTTTTCTCACATCCGCAAAAGAACTGTGCTCCCCTGTCACTTCCCTAATATCTGGCCTTGTATCAACTGGAGCTTCTGGTGAGAGAACCTGGGACTTCACTCTCTTTTTGTGATAGTTTTTCTGGGAGAGGGACATAGTCACGGACTTTGTCTTCAGGTCCTTAATTTTCAATTTCCTCCTGTTATACAGGAGCATCGCAGTAGGATCTCTTTATAATATTTTCAAGAATACACATCCTGTGCTCTCATTTCAATGGATTTACACCTGAAATTACTGTGGTTGGTGTGGTTTTACTTTAAGCTAATTCCTGTCTCTTCCCTCCTCCCAACACAAGCCCAGCTTCTCCCTCTCCACACCCAAGGTTTGCTCTCCGTACACTTAAATAAACTACAACCCACTATTAACCCTTCAGAGTATACCACTGCCACAGCCTGATCCTCTGGATTAGGGATGAAATCAACAGAGAGTGATGGATCAATTAATGTATAAGCATTATGCATCACTTATGGAAAGCATCTTGGGGTTTCATATTGCCATACTACCCCTGAGAGCCAAGTTGGACTATCTTTGTGAAATTCTTCATCTATGTCTGCAAAGTAAAGCCAAAATGAGGAGATCTGAGTGAATACTATA
Source organism: Todus mexicanus (assembly GCA_013389965.1). Lineage (NCBI taxonomy): Eukaryota > Metazoa > Chordata > Aves > Coraciiformes > Todidae > Todus > Todus mexicanus. Next base: position 5,563 of record WEIS01026622.1, read on the forward strand.
CTTCATATAACTGCATTTATAAAAGGAAAAAAAAAAAAAAAAGAAATAAAACGATATAAAATAATAATAAAAAAGCCAAACACAATCCTCATCCTTCAAAGCCCCATCATGCATTTTGACTTAATAGTAATTAATCACTTCTGGCAAGAAAGTAATTTTTTTCCAGGTAGCCAGAGGCACATTTTTATCAGGATTAGCTAATAAATCAGCGGCATCACTAGAAAGGAGTTCAAACTCTTCTCAGATGTACTAAATAAAACCGGTCTCTGAAATGCTGGCAACTCGGTGTCTATAGAAGCTTCACGCAAACCCTAGACTATGAAATAACAATCATCATCACTGTTTTTCCTTCCAAAGTCCAAAACTTCTAAGAGGTTAAAATGACTGTTTATTTCAAGATGAACTTAAGCAGTTTGGTTTGATGAGATGACAAGATTTCCCACCTGGCTTTTTTCCTACGTTGCAGCTTTAAAACAGAAATGAAGTGAAGGGAAATGAAGTTAGCATCTTGCTTAATTCAGGAATATGTGTTAAACACATCCAAGCAAGATAAATGATCCCTCTCTCTCTCTCTCTCTCTCCCTCCTCCCCTTCCTGAGTTTGTCTCTGTGAATACAGGCATACTGTAAAAGAAAAGCTGAACTGAAAGAGGAAGAATTCACATCTATGAAATACAAATTAAAGTCAGCGCATAGATTGATTTATTACAGATTTAAGATAGAACATAACAAAAGAATAAAATCTCATCAACAAATCAAAATAACTTACCACCACCACAAAAAAATGCTTTATCGCGTTGTTAGCTCAAAGATTTTCTCTACACTCTGTTGAGGGATTCCTCTCAGTGTAGCTTTTACTGTTGTTATTTTCTTTTACTGAAATCTTAGACAATTTTGTAAACATATGCATGCACACAAGAGCTCAGTGGCTACTCTTACTATGCCTCATATATTAGACAAAACGTCCAACGACCTTTCTTTCTCTGAGCTTCTTACTATGATTTGTGCTGTTATTATTAATAATTATTATGGTACAGATGTCATGTTTAAATGATGCCCATCAGACCTTGATATGGCTTCTAGGAAGCTAGTCTGAAAAGAAAGCAAGGTTCGAAAGGGCTACACTGATCACTGAAAATATGAGAAGGGTGTTTGGAGCTACCAGCAAGAAGGGAAGGAAGAAATATCCTGTAACTTGGGCTGAGTACCCGGTCCCTGAGCCCTGAACATTTTCTTTAGCCTGTGTGAAACCCGTACTTTGCACTGTCAGGGAACATTTTCATTCGCATTTCTTGAGGGTGGAAAAGCGGAGGGGAGTGAGTGGGAAGGGGGAAGAGATACCTGCTAAACATGCCATTAAGTTCAAGATTTACAACTCGCCAAGGCATCTGGAAAGCTAGGAAGCCAGTCATGCCATTACCAGTGACTCTCCGTGCTAGGAGTCCACCAAACTGGAGTAGGCATTGCCACTGACCCTCTCCTATAACAGACGTAACTTCCATTCCCTGCATAGCCCCCCGCAAAATGCTTTCTCCTGCACTAAATCTGGAGTCACACCCCAACCACTTTTGGTCTGATCTCTTTTTCCATTATTTTTTTTTTTAATAGCTACCTATCTAATGAAATGAACATAGACACACACACACATATATATGTACAGAACCCGAGTTAATAAAGTGGCTTGCTTCACTCGTGGGTCTCTCCTACTCCTAAGCAGGGCTACCATGCAAATTATCTTCAACTTCCTCCCTGTGAGTCCTACTTTCCTACCCGAGGATCCGAGCATCTCTCCCCCACTACACACACCCTCCCCCATCTCCAAAACGTAGCATCATCTAATCTGAAATGCACCTCCAGAGAGCCTAAGCTAAGCAGGGAAAGGAGTGGGCAGAGATGGAGAGAGTGAGGCATTGCATGGGGAGTACATCTCCACTGCCTTTAAAGAAAACCTAAAAAGTTCCCGGGATGGACTTTGGGCACATTAAAGTAGTGCTTGGAATATGCCTGCTCAGAGACTTCTCCTCTCTGGAACTAAAGTGCTACCTGTCCCTCCTGGTTTGCCTTCTGCAACATACACACATAGTGATTTTGCACACCTTCCCCTGCCCCGCTTGAGATGGGATTTTTTAATTATTGTTTATATCCCTGTTCCCACGCTGAGCAAAACCAAAATGAAATATCCCCTTCCTGAAGCAACTCACTCTCCTCTGCTTCTGCCTTTGCAGCGGACTACAAATAATAACTGTAAAAGCAGTAAATTATTGAAAAAAAAAAAAAAAAAAGATAAAAAGAAAGGAAAGAAAAGAAAGAAAAAGAAAGAAAAAGAAAAGGTTCTGGTGCCGGATACACAACAGTTGTAAAATCGGGGCTTCCCAGCTCGTCTCCGGCACACGGGCAGGCAGACGGGGACATACACACCCCCGGGTGGAAAATGTGCAGCTCCCAAAGATAAATAAAGAATCCCCGCTCCCCGCTTCAGCACCACGGCGCGCGGACAGCTGCCTGCCAGCCCGACTGCCGCGAGCGGCTGCGCCTCTCCCCCCACGAAAAAACGGGGTAAATTGGTAAAAATACTAACAAATAAGCCAAAACCGGACATTACTCCCTTCTCTGCCTCTCATCCCTTCGCTTTCCAGGAGGGGCTGTTATTTCTTTCCCTGCCCCCCCATCACCACCACCCCCCTCGAGCTTGCCGCCTCCGCCCCCGGGCCAACCAAAAATGAAATAAAATGAAATGAAATCGAAAGGAAAGAGGGAAAGAGAAACCCAGAGAGGGAGCGGGAACCTGCCTTCCTCTCCCGATCTCTCTCGGGAAAGTTCAGGAGGTAACTCACCTTTGTGCATGCCAGTGAACCTGTCCTTCAGCACCGTCAGTTCATAGATCTTCCCGAACTCCTCGAAGAGCGGTTTGAGGTCTTTCTCGTCCAGGTTACGGGGGATCTGCCCAATAAAGAGCTTAATGGCATCGTGGTCCTTCATTGGGATGGTGGATGGGTTTCCGGGACTATGGTTTAATCCGTTCATATGCCCGTTGGTGCTGGGGTTGCTGTGATTGCTACTCAGGCTGGTATTGTCTGGTTGTCCGTTTGCTAACGTGGCCATCTTTATATACATAGAGAAAATCTTCTTTCCTTTTTTTCCCCCTCTTCTTTTCTCTCTCCCTCCCTCTCTCTCTCTCTCCCTCTCTCTCTCTCTCTCCCTCTCTCTTGCTCTCTCGCTCCCTCCCCCTCTTTCACACACACACACACACACACTCACACCCACACACTCCTCCCTCTCCGTCTCTCTCTCTCTCTGGGTCTGATCTGATTTTTTTTTTACATTGAAGATCTGTGTCCTTTCCGTTTAAACAGGCTGGATCGGTTCAAATTCCCAGCCAGACTAGGGGGTGGGGTGTGAGTGTGTGGATGTGTGTGTGTGCGGGGAAGGGAGGCTGGGGGTGGGGGATTGCTTTTGCCTCTACTCTGGCTAAACCCCCTCCGCCCATCCAACCACCCCCCTGTCTGTCTGCCCGGGAGAAGCTTAATGGTATCTTCCAACACAGCCCCTGGCTATAAATAGCACTAGGCGCATGGCTCTTTGAGAGACAGTCAATTTCTATTGTGCCAAGTGAGCAAAGGGGAACGGTTGCGTTTTTAGGACCAATGATGATGATTTTTTTTTCTTTTCCTTTGCAAGCCCTCCGATCAATCGCTGTCGTTATAATTTCAGTGATCATCGGGAAATCTGCCTTTTTATTTGAGAGGGAGAAAAAACCCAAACCCAAGGTGTTCTGACTTCTTCCTATTATGAGATGTTTCTTATTTATTATTTACTCCTATCACGATTTCGCAGTTGATAATAAAAGCACTTCAGACACGGAAGAATCCTCGAGCTCAGAGGTTGCTTTTGCTGTTGTTGTGGTGGTTGTGATGTTACAAGCTCTCTTTACTATATCTGTTCTTGTTGCATCTAAAATAAAATGCATGCTCTTTAGATATTTTTGTAATTATGCTGCTGATGATGACATCAATCTAGGAAAGGAGCAAACTATGTTATTGTAGCTCTTTGGAGAGAGACGAAAAATATCAAGATGACTATTGTTAATTTTCATGCTGCCGGTGTTTATTTTATTTACAATCGGTGCGGGCGTTATCTCCTATACTAGCTGCGTATGATGTGTGTGTATGTGTGTATTGGAAAAGGATTGATTAGATAAGATTTTCTTGCCCGACTTTCAAGCCATCAGGATATTCTGTCTCTCTCTGATGGAAACATAAATCGTATTTTCTAGTCATCAGGGATCGGGAGTTGCTTGTCCGAACAATGCTCTCTAGACAAAGTGTACTGTATGGTGGAAATGAAATCAGCGCTCCTTTCATAGCATCTGGGGGTGGGGAGGGCAGGGAGGCTCGGATTAAGGACACAACTCCCCCTTGTCCCCCAAATAATAACAGTAATCCGGACAGTAACAAAACAAGGCTCTGCGTGTGCTCAGAACAANCGGGAGAGCCGGGCAGGGAGCCGGTAACACGTGTGACTGTAAACGGAAGGGGCAGCCGTGAAGGAGGGAGATTATTAGTTTAAATTTGCAACGTTCCTGCATGTTTTATTGAGCGGAATTTATTTTTATTTCTGTCTTAAGAAGCAACAAACAAACAAACAAACAAGGGGAAAAAAAAAAAAAAAAGAGACACCTTTGTAGCAGTTTTTTACTTTACTTGGCTTTTTGTTTTAGTAAAAGAGCAGGGAGGCAGTGTTCTCCTTACCCTCCCCTCTTGAAAAATAATAATAAAACCAATAATAATGATGACAATAATAAAATAAACCAGTGCAGGTGGCTCAGCTTTTACAACTACTCCCGTGACTGCGAGTCCTCCCGTGCCTCACACGGCCGCCCCTGCCAGCAGGCGAGCGCGGAGGGGTCCGATCCTGGGCGGTGAGGGGTGTCTGGGAAGGGGGTCGCGACAGGGCTGCGCCCCTCTCCTGGGGCACTGACAGTCCCAGACGGGGGAGAGCGGCTGGCAGCGGTGGGGGAGAAGGCGTGCTGGATCCCACCCCCACCCTGTCCTTCCCCCGGGGCTCACCTGGTGGGAACACATGAGCAGAGCCCCCGGCAGCCCGCGCTGCCTTTTAAGGCTCTTTAAGTATCTTTCGTCGCTAATGGGTAGGCAGCTGCTGTCAGGCGCCTAATGCTGGGCTGGTGGCAGGCACCGTGCATTGTCTGATGTCTGACCAGGCATGCTATTTATTGGGGTCTAAAAAGGGGGAATCTGTCTGTCTTCCCTTCCCGGGCACGCACTTACAATGTTTAAATGCTATAAAGACACAGGAGCTGTGGAGACAGTAAAACCCTCAGACAGCCCCTCTCCCAAATTCCCAGCCCGTGACTCACCTGCTTTCAAATCCTGTCTTGTGCCTTGGACTGTGATAAAATAATGACTACAACAACAAAAAAACCCGCATGAAACAAAATTTTCCAGCCTGCCCCCCTCGAACCAGAACATTAGAAATCTTAATATCTGCTTTTTCTGAACCTTAAAACTGCACCCGTGATAGAGCAAGGAAGGCTCACTGAAAGAAGAAGACTTGTTAATTTTTTTGTTTTGTTTTGTTTTTCTTTAAGCAATATGCATTATAGTGAAAAGTGAAACAGCACCCGGCACTGATCCATCCCAGGGATAGCTCTGTTAACGCCTTGTCCACGAGCAGGCCACTCTGCCTGCAATCACGGCTTATCCTAAATGAAAACCAATTGCAAAGAACAGGGCAGTGAAAAGAGTCGTTTTGTTGCTCAGCAAGGGTATCCCTTTTATAACAGTATATATTTTTTAAAACTTTGAGCTGGTCCACGCCCCGTTTTCACAGAGCTGTAAGTATAGTCATTTAGAAATGGATGCTGTTCAAGTACAGCCCCCTGGTGCACAGGCACAGCTGTGAGGGGTGGCAGGATGAAATAATACGGACACAAATATTGCTACAAGGGCTCTGAGATGAACGCAGCTGCTGCTGTGGATGGAAATAAGCTATACCCCATAAGCACCTTTACACATGTACAAGGGGCTGTACTGGATTTTAAACAGATACAGGCAAAGGAGGAGTGAAACTGTTATCTATAAACCAGCCTCTGTTGAGCAGTTCCCAAGTGAGAAATGTTCCCAGTGTAATCACACTGGGTCCAGTTCAGCAATTCGTAAGCAGGGGAGTTCACAGAATTTTTGTAAGAATAAGGTATTTTGTAATAGATTCCAGTTTCTTCCAGAGAGTAAAAATTATTTATCTGCTTCAAACCAAAATAAAGCACTTTTTTTTTTCTTTTTTTTTTCTTTTTTTTTTCTTTTTTTCCATATATCTACTTGCAGGAAAAAGCAACACACTCCCAAGTCCATTTACAGCCCCATTTGCTCCTGCTCCTCACTCTGGTGAGTGTCTTTTTTGGGGGAGCAGAAATACTAATTGTTTTGGAGTAGACTGCCAGTGATTTTTACCTCCTCAGAAAAAATGCTACTCCAAATCAGCACAGCTGGAAAAATACACTGACATTGCCAGACTGGAGCAGAGAAATGCAGCGGGACCAGCCACAGGTATAGGCACACCTCATGTAAGAAACGGTTTGCAGACCAGGCTTTGGCTTTTAATGTGCCTTTCAAAGGGTTTGATTGATTGCTGTTAATCTCGTGAACAACTTCGGTGTTGTTAACAGGACTGCTCGCATTAGTAAAGGTACTTGCATGCATTAGTATGCTCCTCGTCCCCATGACGTCAATAGACAGCTTTCCAATGACTTCCAGGAGGACTGGATCAGGCCCTTGCTAGCAGCAAGTTTTTAATGAACACCGTTTGGTGCAGGGAAGGGGGGCGTAGTGATACATCAGTCTTGACTATATTCGTTCTCCGGGAAATGAGCAAGTAAAGAAGAAAGGCAAGAATAGGCCGAAAGGTTGCTGGAGGGGGATTCTTCTGCTGAACTTCAAAACCCCGGACCCACAGCACACAGAACCATCATTTGCTGAATGATGTTAAATAAACGGCAGGGAAGTTTTGTTCCAAATAAATAAGCAATGCATGTGAGTTTCATTTTCAAATAGATAAAATGCACGGCAGGGAAGTTTTGCTTCAAATAAATAAACAATATGTGTGAATTTTGTTTTAAAATAGTAGTTTACCCTTTTTTAGGTCTAGGTAGCTATATCAGCCCATATGCTCCCAGATTCTTAGCTAGCTTATTTTACTGAGATTTTTCCAAAATAAAACAGAAGACTGTTAATAGCAAAGAAACACTTTCCAATCACAATTAGTAGATACAACTCTCAGCTGCTATTAAAGGGTCTTATCCTGCCAGGTCTTGTAATCTCGTCTGGGATTGTTTACCTCAGCTTGTTAGGTTTTCTAGGGAGTGCTCACAGGATCAGGGCCTATTAGCTATGCAATCAAATAAAATAATAAAGAGCTGCATGTGGACCTCTAATACATCCAAGAAAAAGGAGAGGGACCATCATCCGCTGAACTTCGAGTGAGAACTCAAGCATCAGGGAATGGACCCAATCCTGAAAACCTTAATCTGTATTGTTGTTAATCAGTCTGCTGTGGTCAGAGGGATTATTCATCTAAGGAAGGATTACTCATGTGAACATTTGCAAGATTGGTCCCTGAATTAATGCGTGAATCAGTGTGGGTTGAGGTTTTTGATTTTGTGGGTTTTGCTGTTGTTGTGGGGGGTTTTTTTGTATTTTGTTGTTGGTTGGTTTTTTATGTGTTTTGTTTATTTGGTTATTATTTGTTTGGTTGTTTTTCCTCTACCTTACTTAGAATCAAGAGGGTTGATTGAGGAGAGAAATTAAAAACTATTTGCATCCAAAGGAGCTTAGTACAGGATTGTAGTCAATGTAGGCAACAAAAGATACCAATGTAATAAAAAGGGAGCTTTGTTTATGGAGGTCTTTTGTAATTGAAGTAGCATGGGTGAGTTTCAGGTGGTAAAATAAAGGCTGCATAGAAACCAGGGGGTAATAGAGGACAGAAAAAACGGAAGAGAGAGTGCATGTGTGTGTTCACATGTATGTTTAGACACAGGATTTGTGCAGACACATACATATACATCATTACATTCCACCCAATGGATTCTGCTATTTAAACAGAGCCCTCCAGAATATTCCTGTTACTCATGCTGTAAATGCTATAAACATGTTGTATTAGTCCTTTGGAAAGAATATCAAATTTATTATCTCCCCATCCCATTTCCATAATATGTG
>WEIS01026637.1:0-14432 GCA_013389965.1 Todus mexicanus
GCTGGAGGGGGATGGCTGCAGCAGGTCCCAGTGACACGCCGGGGCTGCCCTGGGTGGGAGCTGACCATCGGGCCGAGGCAACTCCATTCATCCTGGGAAAATGGGTTAATGCAGACTCAGATGTCCCAGTCTGACTGGCTGGCTGCAATCCAGCCAGAGTCATCACAAAGACCCGATTCACGGGCTCTTCCTATCTGGCTTCAGCATCTTGCGGAGAGAACAGAAAACATCTCACAGAGGGCGACTCTGCCAAAACACGGGAAACGAAGCAGAGGGCACAAATTCTCTCTGTCATGTCTCCCGCCTGCTCCACAGCCCGGGCCTGGCCTTGCTGCCCCTGGTGTAAATCAGGAAGGATCCACCCGGGCGATGCCAGTCAGTGGAGGCGCGGTGCAAACGGAGAGGGACCCCTTGCTGACAGAGCCCCATTGTGAGGAGCCCTCATTTGTATTTCACGCCTTTTGCTGAGGGACGCGGGGGACCCAGAGGAGCTCTGCAGGCTGGCGAGTGAAGGAGGCCTTTGTGCTGAGGCGATGCCTGGAGGACGTGGCCCAGCGGGACCCGGGCCAGCCGAGCTCCTGTCGGGAAAGCATCAGAGGTGAGGCCAAGGGTCTGGAGTGGGTTGGGCTTGCTCCCAAACCTGCACCCACTGGAGGCTGCAGGCTGGTGTCGAAGGCAGTGTCACCTCCCTGTGCACCAGCCCTGTGCACACAGACCTCCAACGCTCAAGCCAAACCACACAGATCCCAAGCCACCTGCCACGAGCCCCTACCCTCCGCCAGCTCTCAACTGCTCTGGGCAGCGTCCTGCCACTGTCACTGCCCGATGCCTGTGCCCAAGCACCCTGCGCCGTCAGCGGGGACGGAGGAAGGGCTGTGTGCTTGGGCTGTGGGCAAAGCAATCCTCGCACATCTCAGGAGCCACCCGGGAAGTGAGCAGCCTGAAGGACACTTTAATACTGTCATCTCAACATTTGCAGACTGCTGCCCTCTTGACTGAAGTGCTCCATAAACGCAGAGGGGAGAGAAAGCTTGACCTTGTCCCAGTGACTCCTTCCCCACGACTCTTTCCTCAATATGTGCCAGCCCTGCTTTTAGTGCAGACAGACCAACCAGGAGGGGGTTTTCTCTCAGCCGTGGGCACGTCTGTGTGCTCATAACATCAAGGCGTGCTGCAAAACCCACCAGGAGGAGGTGAGAAGGCGAGGAGGTGAAGAGGCTTTTCCCCCACATTCGGTGCAGGCAGAGCTTCACTGGCACGAGACCGATGGCCGTGGCCACCACCTTCACCATGCCCAGGCTGCTGCGGCTTCTCAGAGAGTCATCGACTCCCACAGCTGTACAGGGGGATTCTGGCGGGCAGGACTGTGACCAAGCACCGTTTCCCAAATCCTGTATTTATTAAATGTCAAAGGCTCCAGATGGGCTGGGCTGGATCCAAGCCCCAAGTGTTCTCCAAAACAGCTCCATTTCGGGGCTGGTTCAGAGCCAGCCCCATTTCAAGCTGCCGCCGAGTAACGTGGAACCCGGACCTCATGATAGCAGACTAGGGAAAAATAATCTTTTCTGCTCCACATGTGCAGGATTTGCTTTTTATAGGCTGTTTCTTTAAAAGTTTGGTCCATCTGAAAGACTCATTAGAGTCACGCTTTATTTAAATATTTCATAACAAAAGCCCTATGACTATAATCAAGTCCTGACTCCTGGTGTCTGCTGCTCTCTCCCCCTGCTCTAACACACACTTATCTGTAGAAAATATAAAACATTCTCAATAGCACAGACTGAAGAAAGGGGAGAAGAGAGAAAGAAGCAAGGAGTATCTCCTGATCAGCGCTCGAAACAAGCACTCCTTGCTCAGGACGGAGATGGTGCTGGAATTAGGCCAGCAGAGAACCCAAAGAATTCAGGAAAAGGTCTTGGAGCCTCCTATGATTGAAAAATCAGACTAAAAGTCACCGCGCACTCTCTCGTGCCAGCAGCTGGAAGCCAGCGTTAAACGGGGAGGTTTCTGAAAGCACGAAGTCGAAATAGAGTATAACCATCATCTACTTTTTAACAGCAGGGGAAAAACCTGAATTCAAACATAGAAAACAAATCTGTTCAAATTTAAAGTAAACAAATCACTGAGCCCTACCTTGGTGAACCCTATTTGCTCCTTCCGGAAGTTTTCCAGAGGTTTGATCAGCAAATCACTGGCGTTTTGTACCTACAGCACAGAGAAAGAAACCGTTTAATTAACCATCTGTTAGGTTAATGATTGCGCTAGGTGACCTTGAAGGTCTTTTCCCACCCAGGGAATCCTGTGATTCCGTGAATTACAGGACATGGAATTACAGGAGCTGCTGTAAGGACTGGCCCTACAAGTGGAGGGCTAAAGAAAGATCTAGCAAAGTAGGGCGGCGTCCTTAAGAGCATCCACAACCCCTGGAATGATCCCTTCCGCCCACGAACCCACTGCTCAAGGAGCTGCTGCACCTGGGACATAATTAATAAAGAAACATCTTGCTGGTTTCCCCCAGCCTCTTGCTGGTTTCCTCCCATTCCCTGCTTGCCCACGGACTAGCAGCAGGGACAGGGCCATCCCATGGCACAGCCACCCCTGCGGCCCAGCCCAGCCCAGCCAGCAGCCTGGCAGGAGCTCGCGCTGCTGCACGAGGCTGAGGAGAGCAGAGCCAAGCAGCACATTCCTGGCACGCTGTGAAAGCTCTCCACCGAGCCTAACCTTCGTGTTTTTCCTGGAATTAGGAGTGGGACTGGAAGCCAGTGCTCGCTCTGGAGGAGCTCTGGAGAGGCAGAGGGCACAGCGCAGCGGGAGACCGGGGCAGCACATCACCCTGCGGAGCTGTGCTAGCGGGGGCAGGGGCACAGGGGCACCTCCCTGCTCACACCCGGCAAAAACAAACCTAAACCCACATCTTTGTTCTTATTCTTTCACCACAAAACCAGCGTGTTACCAGCTTGGACCCACTTGGCTCTGCAGAGCAAGCCTGCTGCAGGCGGCAGGGTCCTGGGGCTCCCACCTGGCAGGAGAGGTGCTGGACACTGGGTGGGACAACCTCTCCCCACACATCAGCTCCCCTTGGCCATGGCCACGGCACCGTGGGCCAGGTGTGGTACAGAGCACAATGCTCCCGGTGCTCCCAGCTTCCCTCCACTGGCACGTGGTGCCATTTGGCCGTGATTTGGGATTTAAACTTTGAACCAAGGCAGTAATTACCAGAGCACAGCTCACATCATCTTACCATCATGGACCTCTCCAGCTCTACCTCCTGCAGCAGCTCCGCAAACTCCTTAAAGGATTCGGCTGTAAAGAAGACAAGAGGCTGGTCAGGGGAGCTGGGAGGTGGCACCAGTGACTGGGACGAGTGCCGGGGTACCTGAATCTGGCCATACCCCCAGCACCGTCCTCCAAAGGTTTGGCAAAAACGAGAGGAGAGGTGGCCCCTTTCGGCAGAAACAGAGTGGGGCAAGGCCACCGGTAAAGGCCAGCCACGAGGGCTGTTTATCTAGGCACTGGAGGAGGGGCTCCTGCCTGGAGCAGCAAGGGAGAGAACGCCCTGGGAAGGGAGATGACGTTAATGAGTTTTCATTAGGAATTGCACTGAGGAGGGAAGGCAGTGGCACGGGCAGCGCGCATGAGCTCCAGCACTAGCGCATTGACTCGGCAGTTGCTGAGACAGTGCAAAAGGGAAAACCACAGCCTCGTGACACAGCCCCTCAGCTGGCATCATCAAAGCACAACCTTCCTGATGAGTCAGTGACTTCTCAGCTCTCCTTCAGAGCAAGGGCTTCAGAGTCGGGCACATGCAATGTCCCAACAGCTCATTACACTCTGCCACAGGGCGACATGGTGACTTTCACTGTGGATACCTGCGACAACCTGAAACCTGAAGAGCACGGACACCAGGAACCCGAGCCAGGAAAGGAATCACCACAGGGAGAAAGAGAATCCAGAGCTGCACTTAGAAGGAAAACGTCATTGCCTAAGATCTTCGCTAGACGGTTTTTCCCTTGCTCCACAGGAAGAGTCCAGGCACACATTTTCTGGCCACAGTCGCTGAGCAACCCACTGCATTTGTCCTTGTGCCACCAACGTGTGGCTCAGGCTGCTCCCTGCTGCCAGGGCATGGTGTCGAGAGCACCGGGGGGACCCATGCTCTGGGCCTGGGCTGGAACTTGCAAACCCTTCCAGAGCAGAGCAGGGGGATGCCTGCCACCACCACCTGCCCAGCCATACTGGGGACTGCCTGGGCACGGCCAAACCATGCCAGGAACATCAACTGCTTCCAAGCAGCGGGTTCCAGGTTCCCATGCTTGGGTGGGAGGAACACACTGGGTAGTGCGGGTACATCTCTAACTATTAACGTCCTGAGGAACAACATAACCTGGTGCCCGTGTCCCAGCTCCCGCCTGCAGTGCTCAAAGCCCCACCACACAGGGCTCAGCCTGCTGCCGGCCAACACAAGGACACAGACTGTGCCACCAGGCACACGGACAGATCAAACGCGTTCCCTGAGCTCTGATAAGTGAGTGTTGTGCTTCATTCCCACACCCTGCCCATCAGATGAGCTCCTGCACTCCCACGCAGATCACTGGCACTCTTGCAGGAGATGGAAGCTGCTGCTGCAAAGATGTCAACGCCCTGCTGCTGTTTGGGGAACAAGGGGAATCAGCGAGGCAGCTCAGCCCAGGGCAGGGGGAGGGACATGACCCAGGCTCCTGCAGCAGGGAAACCAGGGACCTCTTCTGGAAAAGGCAAAATAAACATCCCCCGACAAAAACATAAGTAGAGAGACGCACTGGTTTCACCATGGAGTGTTTCATGTTTGCGGTGATCTCTTCTCGCTCTCCTCCACCCACGGTCCCTCCGTTCAACCTCTGCCATCTCCAGCAGGATTCCTCGCCCGCCCAACGCCGTGAGCTCATCACAGCCCCACCACTCCAGGCTCTGCTTCCCTCCCAGCGCAGGGGCTCAAGACATCGGAGCTTTGTCCCTTCCAGAAAAGCAGGGCAGCTCTTTGCTTCAGATCCCTCTGCTCCCAGGAGGGGTGTTTATAAGGCAACGCTTTCCCCTTAAATGCTCAGCCGTGTTTGGGAATTCAGCACCTCTGCTGCCATGAGATGGGGAGGCTGACTCACTTCCAGCGGGTTTCACCTAGAGACTTTCCATAAAGGAAACCACATTTTGAAGGGCAAGCTGCAGTCGGCTTGAAATTGCTTTAAATAACCCAAAGAACAGGCTTTACTTCCTTCCCCTTTCCGCGACGGCCGAGAGACCTGGTATCAGCAATGTCACACTTGCAGCCGCTCTCCAACAACAGCCTGACAGAAGCTTTTTGGGGGTATTTTTGGTGGTTTTTTTCCTCTGTTCAGACCCCAGGAGCAGCCTGTCTAACGCCCTGTGCCCCTACCACCACCGCAGCACCCAGCCCCCCGCACCAGCCCCGCACCAGTGCCAGCCAAGCCAGGCGCAGGATTAATGTGAAAAGCGCTGAGTTTAGGGCATTTAGGCCGTATCGGGTTAGGTCGCTGGGCACAGCTGGCAGCTGCGCACCCTGCAGAGCAGCACCAGGCTGACAGGGACGTGAAATGGCTTCAGGATTGCTAATCCCAAAACGGATGTGCCGCAGGCTCTCCTGCCACCGGGGTAGAGAGTGGTGATTATTTTCCACGTGACGGCACATCCAGCAATACATTTTCCCCAGTGGTTTGCAGCCTGGTCGCTTTTTCAGGGTAGCAAAGGCAGCTGACTGGCACCTGAGGAACCAGCTCCCGATGACGTTTAAAACCATCAGAACAGGCAAATTCCTACGGAAGGAGAGACCTTCCCAGTTACTGAAAGTTTGCAGCAAAAGGAAGAAATCTTACCGATATTAATCTCATCATCCGTTAGGGTGTCACCAATGAAGTCGAACTGAAAGGACTGCAAAGTCTGGGAGAACTTCTGCACGGCCGAGGAGTAACCTGGAAAAGGACAGAGCAGTAAGGCAATGAGTATTTCTACAACGTTCCGCAGGGGTGGCAAAGCCTCGGTAATTTTAGCCTGAATGGAACAAATCTCTAGAAAAATCCATAGCCGCATGTCCACATGCAGATGAGACACAGGCACACTCCCTGCAGGAGGGGCAGGATCGGCGCTCGGGGCCGCAGGAACGGCTCCAGAGGAGCAGACAGCCCTGGTGCCAGGCAGGCATCGGCCCAGATCCTCGGAGCGTGGAGGCTGCCAGACAGGCTTGTCACCCTTCAAAGTCATCATTATGCAGGAGAAAATTCTGTAAAGTCAGAAAATAAACATGGGCAGGAAGACAGGGCTCAAAATAGGTGCCCCTGTGCAGGGGGGTCACGGACACAAGGGGCCCTCAGAGCAGCTTGGCAGTGCCGCAGCCGCGCGGGGAGCCGCAGGGCTCCAGCCGGGCTCGTCACAGCGGCCGCGGATGGCCCTGGGACCCGCTGCTGAAGGAGCCTTCAGCCCCGGAGCCAAGGCACTTCCTGATGGCGCTTGGTAGCTCGGCCCAAATTATTTTTGGACTTCGCAAAGACGTTTCCAGCCAGAAGGATCCTTTGTGTCATTGCATCCCGTGTGGCTGCCGCCTTCGCAGCTTCGCCACCAGCTCCGCTGTGGTGAAGGTGTCTGCTGACACCGGCAGAGGAGCCGCCGCCAGGACGTGGCAGCGACCGCGCAGCACACCCCAAAACACCCAGCGGTGCTGGCTGCCACAGCCGCAGGTGACACCTCACCGCAGGAGAAACCACATCCTTCTCCTGCCGAGCACGGGAGATGTGGTGGGTCTGACAGCCTCATGTCAACCACAGCTTCCTGCACGACCTTACGGGCTTTCTTCGGGGGGTAGTGTTTTGCTAACAGCAAATAGCTGAGATACACACAGGAGGAGGTTGAACTTGCCTGACCTCGGGGAATAGGATGTGGACGACAATAAAAAATCAAAGAAATAATTTCATACTTTGATTTACGCTGCCATTTTCGGTAATTTGGGGCAGTCCCAGGCTGGATGCCTTTGTGGGGGTGCACTGGAGACGGAACTTTCTGGGATTCAGGAAGCTGCAAGCGTGGAAGACGCGAGGGCACGGCTGTGAATGTGCAGCCAGCTCCCCCCCTGCCTTGCGAAATCAGGGGAGAGAGATGGCTGTAATGGAGCAACGCTGCGAGCAGGGGCGGGCTTTTAAATGTGTCCGCTTGTTTGAAAAAATAAGACGCTCAATCACTTTTGGCAACAGTTGTTAAGATGTGGGGGAAAATAACAGCCAAAAGTGAGGTGTGAATTATGAGGAACGGTGTCTGTGCAGGATGGGCCACCCCTTCTATTCCTAGCCTGAGGAAAATGATGATCCGGAGGGATTCCTGCTTCTTCTTCCCCAGTGCAGACTCAGGAACAGAAGAACTCACCACACAGGGTTTGCTGAAACTCTGCTACAAAGGGGAGAGAAAAATTGGACAACGTTGGGAAAACACGTGGGATCCTGGCAGGTCCCCATGCTGCTCAGCTTCCACTGCCCCTAGTTCAGCTCCCCCCCAGTTTCCCTAGGGCCCCTGAGCAGCCGTGGGGATAGCCCAGTCCCCAGCCCCGGAGCAGCTCACATGGTACCGCTTTCCCCTCAAAAGCCTCGTTCAGCAATTTCCTCTGACAGGTCAAACCTTTGCTCCTGAATGGGCAGATTCAGGCTTGAATGTGTCTCTTTAAGCCCAGCTGCTGGGGGGCTGTGAGCGCAAAAAACGGGTGAACTCCGGCACAGAATGATGTCATTGATTGGATGGGAAACCTCAGCAAATAATTCAGCCTCAGTCCCTGCAACGCTCACTTCAGGCACAGCTTAAGCCTGTTTCCTCTCGTCCTGTCGCTTGTTCCTTGGGAGCAGAGACCGACCCCCCTTGGCTCCAACCTCCTGTCAGGGAGTTGTAGAGAGCCAGAAGGTCTCCCCTGAGCCTCCTTTGCTCCAGGCTCAACACCCCCAGGTCCCTCAGCCGCTCCTCCCCAGCCTCCTGCTCTAGACCGTTGCCCTTGTCTGGCCACGCTCCAGCCCCTCAAGATCTGAGGCAGCTGCCTGGCACCGTGTGCAGCCCCCACGATGGAAAAACAAGCATCGAAGATGCAGGGTTAGGAAAGGAGAGGACAAGCCGGAGGGAGCCAGTGCTGCGAACGCCTGGCGTGGCTCCTGAGGAGCTGCTAATGGAAACCAGACTCCTACGGACCAACGTGACTCGTACACGTACTGAGCCTTGGCTGAACACCGCCTTCTGACAGATCCTCCGTACGCGCGCAGGACAGCACCGGCCACCTCGGGAACAGAAGATGCTCGTGCTGGGGGCTGTGTCCTTGCGGGTCCAGCTGCCAGCACTGCACCAGGGCGCTGCTCAGAGCAGCAGAACAACGTGGTGAGAAGCCGTCCCTTCCCTTGGTGGCACCTGAATGCGCCGTGGTGACACCAGGGGATGGAGCAGGAACGTGGGGCCAGGAGAGAGGATGAGCCACGGTCACAGGAAAGCGGCTCAAGGGCAGGAAGGGGCCACCACGGTCACGGGGCTGGGCGGGAGTACATCAGCTGTGTGGAAAACCAGGGCTGCCTCCCCATGCTGGGAGAGACCAGCCCGTGCTCCCCTGGCTCTACCAGATATTTGGAAACCTTCCCGCTCCAGACACAGACACGGGGTTGCCAAATGCCCCCACTCCGTGCACCTGGAGCCTGGCAGAAGCGAGAGGCTGCGGTGCAGAGAGAGGCGGCAGCAGGGCTCATCCTGCTCGCACAGCACCCAGGATTGCCGGGTCATGGCTCCCTGTGCACGCTGTGCGGGGCTCAGCACCGCGCCAGCCCCAGAAACCCTGCCTGCTCTCGGTACAGCGCAGCCTGTTCCTGTGGAAACCCACCAAGATGACTCCGACCAGGAATCCTGCAGGACTCTCCTTCCTCCCAGCGCTCAGCAAGCGATGCCAACTTTCACAATTTGCGGTCGCAATAATTCACTAGAATCTTCTAGGAAAAACACAGTCCCGTCTCCCTGCGCAGAAGAGCCCCGGCCAAGCCAGCTACAGCCGCGCCAGCTGCACGAGGTACACGAAGAACCTCCTGCTTGTATTTATGAATGTATCGACACACCTCCAGAGACGGAGGATGCGCCTCGCAGCCTGCTCAGCGAAGACCTGGCAGGGATTCTCATTTCAACCAAACAAAAAATTCCACTCTTCGCAAGAGCCGTGGGCCTCTGAAAGGGCGCGGCACTCACCAGGAGCCTGGACCAGGCTGTGGTTCTGCTTTTCCCCCCAAGGCCTTAGAATTTAAACCAGAAGGAAACCAGGGCCGCAGGACAGGCCCCACGGGGGGATGCAGCCCCGTGCACCACCTCACAACAGCCCATAGGGAAAGCCCCGAAGGATTCCAAGCTGCGAAAATGCAAACAAACGGAGCCAGTGTGAGGAGGAGCTCGTTCGTTGTAATTTGCTTTCTTCTCCTCCAGCTTCAAACCAGAAATATCAAAACCAGCCCCACACTCTTTTTTTTCCTCTCAAATAAGCAAACAAAAGACAATAAAAGTTCATTCTGTACTTAAATAAGAACGTTTTCAGCCAAGGACAAATTTTAGGGTTAAGATCTGAGCTCTGGAAATCCATTTTTCTTAGGGAAATGTTGCAAGACCCCAACACACAGAGCCCAAGGATGCACCTAAATTTCTGCCCAATGCTCGGCCACTACGGAACACTTTCCACTTCCTCGTGGAGAGCCGTGCCACAGGACACGCAGGACACCAGAAACACCATGTTTCCTCCAGCAAGCACAAGAGAGGGCTGCGATCCCCGAGGGGAAAAGAATGTGCCCATTGTGACCAACTCCCACTGAAGAATTTCCCGGGGAGTGGCACCATGAAGGAGACCGAGTCCATCCGCGCTGCCACGGCGGAGAGGAGGCTCTGGACGCGGTGCCCAGCCCATCGCTGCCCAGGGACTCTCCGCTGCACTTGCAGCATCATTTGACGAGCTGAGGCACACAGCACTTGGCCGAGGGGCCAGATTCAGCCCTGAGCTGCTGCATTCTCCCAGCGTGTACGAACTGCGTGAAGTCCCCAAACGCTGTCCCACCAAAATACCTCGACTCTGGAGTCAACAAAGCGGGCCGGGCTGAGCCCAGATGTGCCACTGGAACGTGAGTAATGCGTCCTGACTCACAGAACACTCCTAAATACTCTGTAGCTGCTCAAACACAAAATCATCTCATTTTTTTCAGATGGGAGGAAAAAAACCCCNCTGATGTTTCCAGCCCTCCACCCGAGCTTTTATTCTCATAAATTCTCCTCCTTGCCCAGGCAGCCTTGCGGTAAGTGCACAAACTCGCTCAACAGGCTTGTTTCCTTCAGTTACCGCTTAATTAAGAAAAAAACAACAGACCAACACAGCAAACCTTGGCATCTATGACACGTTCCTTACGCTTGCCTTCTCTCCCTGCTGGTGGATGGAAACCTGCTACACCGCACTGCCGCACTTCGGGAGAGCTGGCAAACCTCTCACGATGGGTTTACGATCAAGGGAGTTGAATGCACCAAGAGGCTTCTCTGGCTGCCACGAGCAGGAGGAGGCTGCGGGTCTCCTCATCAACATCCCCCCTGCTCTGGGTGACCCTGCTGGAGCAGGGGGGCCCCACCAGATGATCTCCAGAGGCTCCTTCCATCCCCACTGTGCTGGGATTCTGGGAACAGCTCAGGCAACATATCGGCTCAAAAAAAGCAACCACAAAAGAGAGGAAGCAAGGTTGGATGGATAAAAAAGTTTGGGGGTATATTGGTCTGGTTTGGGGAAAACTGGAAGCAAATGCTGCAAGTTACAGCTTCTGGGAGAACGACGTGCTCCTCCTCTACTGGTGATTAGTGAGCACAAATTACCTAGAGTCACTGTCCTTCCCTAGACCACGAGAGTGACAGATCCCGCTGCTCAGGAGGACAAGCGGGCAGCAAAGCCACGTTGTGGAACACACCATTCTCCTAGTGACGCTCACGGGCTTGTAATGGTTTCCTGAAGAGCAGCACCTGAGCCCTTATTTTTAATGTTTTTATAATGGACAGATTTGTTTTTTGTAATTTTCGCTTCTGAAATAGCTACATTCCCAGGAAGCAAAGGACTGGAATTGAAGCTGACTGAATTCTGTGGCCAGAATTGAAGCCAGCGGGATTGGGATGGCAGTGGGGTGAGGCTGGCAGGCGGCTCCACCTCTCACACCTATTTATGTACCTATTTATATCACCCTCCCGTGGAGACAACTGCTTCTTCTACCGGCCTGCCCCAGCCCTGCAGACAGGGCTTAGGGATGTTGAGTGAAGGACAGACTCTTTGAAAAATAAAAATACCAACAAGCTGAGCTGTGGAGAGCGAGTTAACCTTCTCCTCCCTGGGAAGGGCGAGCTGTCGAGGCGGTGCTGAGCAGCCCCCCTCCTACGGGCACCGCGAGAACCTCGCGCTGGTTGGTCAAGGACAGGGCAGAGCTGCACAGACCCTCCCGGAGCTCCCCGGCTCCCAGAGCAGCTGAGCGAACTCTTGGCACGGCCGCGTTGGCGTGAGCGGGAGGAGAGGGTGTGCTCTGAGAGCCGCGGCTCCCCGCTGGACAAGCAGTACGGATACAGGGAACACAAACAGGACAACAACAGGCTCTTATCCGGGGCAGAGCGCTCACGGTCCCCACAGAGACATCTCATGACCTGCAGAGCCAGCGGGCGCATCTGGCTCCAGCTGCCCAGCAGCTGCCCTTCCCAGGCCGGGCACGGCGAGGGCAATCCGGGCGCGCTCGCGGGTGGCTGCGGCGAGCGAGCGGAGCCAGCAGCTCGCTCCCCCAGCGCACGATGATTTCAGAGTTTCCTTCGATAAGAGTGCAGCGAGGGCCAGGCAGGAGGCCAGATGAGTCACGCGCGGCCACGGGGAAGCTTGCAAGCAGCGTGCGAGCGATACGAGGTGGTTCAGCGTGGGGAGGATGACAATCCCCTTCTGCTCCAGGGCCAGCAGCTGCAGCCGGTGCCAAAATGGGCTGGCCTGCACTGGCCGGCACCACTTGGGAGCTCTCCGGGCACCTTCAACCCAACTCACTCGCCCCACAGAGCACCGTTAGAGCTACCCCACCTCTGGGCACCTCTGCAGCCCCACATCCCACGAGAACTCGGGGCTCTGGCTCAGTGTCGCCACCACAGAGTGCGCCCCAATGGCCCGCAGGTCCCCAGTGCATGATTTGATGGCACGGGAACACGGCATGTCCCTTGTTTGCATTTTCACAGCTTCGAGGTTCAGTAAGATTAATAAAATTACTTTTGTTTTAAAAATATCCAGGCTCAGCACTTCATAACCGGTCTTGGCTGGAGGAACAGGATGAAAAGAGGAGGGAGAACACGCTGCGGAGAGCAACCCAAATTCTGGGCTTTCCTCATGTCTGTAAAGTTTATCTCAGGCTATTCAGCTGCTCTTACCGTCATCTGAACAACTCGTGACTGCACAGTCACCTGCATGGAGAATTCAGTGGCCAGGAAGGACACCAGCCACGAAGGCAGCGCTCGGATGTGCCGCGGAAAGGACAGCGCGAGCTGGGGATGGCCCTGCCAAAGGGCTGGGAGGGGTCTATGAGGCAAAACTAAGGGCAGTGCTGAAAAGAGATGGGTAGTGGAGCCGTGCTCTCCTGGCAGGTACGATGCAGCAAAGGACCGAGGAGTTGGTGACCAGGCCTACACCGCAGGGAAGTTGCCGGCTGCGCGCCCAGACGAGCAGGGCCACCACGATC
Organism: Todus mexicanus; assembly: GCA_013389965.1. Taxonomy (NCBI): domain Eukaryota; kingdom Metazoa; phylum Chordata; class Aves; order Coraciiformes; family Todidae; genus Todus; species Todus mexicanus. The sequence goes on from WEIS01026637.1 coordinate 12,759, forward strand.
GCTGCTCCACGGAGCCAGGCTGGCACACGGCAGGAGAGGAGCCACCCTGAAAGGCTTGTGGGTGAATGCGGGATGCCACATCTGTGCTTACCAGTGTGCTACCAATAGAATTAATGAATAAAATATTCCAAATATTTCTCAAGAAAAAAGCCAGAAAAGCTGAGTCTTCACATGGTGAGTCAAGAGGAAACTCTCTGGTCAGCAGAAGCACCGCCGCAAGCCCACGGGCTGTCGGACATGCTGCAGAACAGAGCTAACACCCACACCCGCCCAGGGAGGGAGCCGAGGGAGGACACAGAGGATGGATGAAAAGCTCCCTGGGTGTCTCGTGTGGTAGAAGAACAAATACTTTGAAACTCCAAAAAAACACCTCCCCTCTTGCCCTGGCCCTTTGTGACGATGTCCGCAGGCGAGGTCCTGGGAAGGGTAGCGGGGTGCTAAGCGGGGCTGGAAAAGGCCACCACAGAGTGCTGCGTGTTGGCTTGTTTTAAGCTGGAGGAGAGCTCCATGTTCCCCAGCCCCTGAACTGGAGGGTGCGTGGGGCTGGCAAGGGGCTGACAGTCACCCCGCCGATATTCCTGCCCTCGGCACACACAGCCCTGGGCACGCCTCAAGGTTACAAGGCCAGGGACAGAGCAGCTGAAATCAGAAGGCAGCGGTTCCTGGAGAGAAGGCTGGGTCCCCAGTGGCTCAAAGGGAGCGGGATCACCATGGGATGCCCTGTGCCCACAGAGACGGGGACCACGGAGCCACCGCCGTGCAGCTACAGTGCTCTGCCACTGAGCTTGGCGTGCCAGCCGCCCGGCAAAGCAAACACGACACCCCTGCCTCCAGCCTGGAGCAAAACCTAATGAACACACATCAATGAGCCCTGAAACAAGGGGTGAGATACGCCTCGGAACTGGAGCAGGCGGATACTGTGTGTGCTCCGCGTCCTTCCTGCCTGCATCTGACGATAGCGCCTTGGCGGCTGGGGGAGGCTTGGCTTCTGGAAGGGCTTTTTGTGCTTTTTTTTTTAGGTATTGTATTTCAGTTTCTGGTGAAAGCGTGTCTGGTTTAGATTTGCACCAACGTGGGGCCCTCGATTCTGTGCACAGCGCTTACAGCCCAGGAAAACGAGCTGCCCCAGTGGCTGCAGAGAGCCTCCCTGCTTCCCACCTCGCCCAAGGGCGCCCGCAGAGTGCAGATGCTCGCCAGGGAGAGCGGATGCTCACCAGAGAGACCGGCATCAGTGGCAGTGAGTTAAAGACCCCTGTGCTGGCGTACAGCCACAGAAACTCCTTTTGCAGGTTGAACATTGCTCTGGAGCTGCTGCAGGGGATGGGGAGGTTGAGCTCCCACTCCACTCAGCATAGAGATATGTCCATAGAGGGGAAAACAGGGGACATTACTGTTTTCGGCAGAAGGAATCACATTTGGTGGCTATCGTTAAGCACAGCCTGGTAGGTCACTGACAGCTGAGAACTTCAGAGTCACTTCTGTGGAGGGCACAGCGTGTTCCCTGCACCACAGCACTCAGGGTCTCTCCCACACACAGTTTATCTACTCCTGGTCTCTGTGAGTAGTTTCCAGGTGTTCCTGCTATCACCTTTGCCACATGATGGTGCAAACCACAGCCTGCAGTGCTGCAGCTCAGCAATACTCAGGAGCACGTAGGTCTCAAAATCCTCAAGA
>WEIS01026655.1:462-10723 GCA_013389965.1 Todus mexicanus
AAGCAGCTCTGTACTGCTTTTCTAAAATTATGACTAAATGTGAAAAGTGTGGAGTTTGGCAATCTCTGTTCCAAAAAAATGTACTGGAGAACATATCCCTATTTTTATCTATGTAAGTAAAAATATTCCAGAAGACATTAAACTTGACTATAGAGCTTCTTGTCAGAACATGGCATGCAGCACACGAACTTAGGAAGATTTTTTTAAAAAAATCCAACACTGGACTTACAAGAAAATTAACCTAAAAAAAAAGAATTGAAGAAGACATAACAATTTCAGGCATGATAAGAGAATATAATCATGGAGCTCTTACATTGTGGTTCAACATTCTTGCTAAAATGGGATCATGAAACCTGAGAACTTTTTAATGCACCTGAATTCAAAGCCAAAGATCTAGAAATCAGAATATAGGCTACACCTGTGAACCGTGGAAACAGGATCATTGACAGCGATTCAAACAATGAGCACAGAACTCAACGAGAGCCTCAAATAAGCACTACGAAAAAGAGGTCTACTGAAACGCTTTGATGATTGGCCAGGGAAAATAGCAATTAAAAACGTAAATACTACTATAAACAGCTTTGGTGTTACAGCTACCAACATATATTTCAGTAGAGAAACCTTCGAAGATTGCTGAAAAAATTAGAGGAACACAGAGAGGACACCCCAAAATTACTCTCAGGTTGGAGAAAACAGCTTACAGTGGGAGGCCTTCTTTGCTTATCTCATCAAAAGAAGAAGCCTAGAAGGTAAACTTGATTATTCCCTGCAAGTATATTCACAGAGGGAAATTTCCAGTGACTAGAGAGGGAGCTTTTGCATCCAGCAAAACAAAGCACTATAAAATCTACCATTAGAACCTAAAGCAATAGGATTTTTATTTTTTTTTGAAAGTGAGAGTGATCAAATGTTGAAACGAGCTGCCAAGAAAAGCAATTGAATCACCATCTTTTCCTATCTTTGTATCAACATCAGATGCCTTTGTCTTAGCCAAATGCACATTATGAATATGTACCAGGTAACTGGAAGCAATTGAGGAGGTCAGGGTCAGTGATCTAGTGTACCCTTCCAGCCTCAAAGTATAAATCTAGAGTTGGAGTGGTTACTCCTAGTGCCTTCTGGAAAGGATACAATAGCTTCTGCTCGTGCTTCAAGGTTGCCAACAATCTCTTTCAAGGATCAGGATAAGGATCTTCACAGAAGTGGTTTCCCAAATTTGCAGGTTCCTGCGCTACTTTTTCTACATTTCCATTAAATATCATAGTGTATATCCTGCCAATTTACACTTCATCTGTCTCTTTTGCGGTCTTTTTGGCTAAGTGGACCATGCCTCTTCAGATATGTCCCTAACTGATAGCACCTTAATGAGTTATGCCTGCAAGACTTCTCATTTCTACAAAATTATCCAAGATTCACAGAGTTCAGTTTGTTTCTATAGGTGTTGCTCTGCAGTCCAAGGTTAGCTAATGAACACCTCAATTACAGCATTCCTGAGAGATGATTTACATTTTTTCATTAAAAATGTCACTGGAAGTCCAGTCTTCCCATGCTACAATATTTGAAGCCATTGGTGATGTTAATTAAAGTAGAAGATGACAGCACTTGGGAAATGAACCCTTTTCTCTGCTCAGATAAATGACCTTTAACGATTGCTTGTTCTTTAGTTAGACTAGGTCATTACTAGAGATTACTGAGCATTTTCAATAAAACTGGAATTTCTGACTCATCTTCAGCTTTAAATTTGAACGCCAAAAAGTAACGGAGACTTCTCTGTGTGGTACACACCGTTATCTACCACTGCCACTAGCCTGCCCCACCAGAACAGACAGCTAGCACCATTTTGCTTGGAGCAGCCGGAAAAGAGAGGTGGTGAGCTTCATTTTTTCTCTCACAAGTAGAGCCTTTCCTTTGCTGCACAGGATCAGGCTTGGAAAGATTGAAGGCAACCATCCCCTGACACAGTTCCTTTTATCATCCACAGTTACATTTATCATCAACCACAGGTTATGGAAAATGGAGGAAAATTAAACTTGCAGTCTGTGTTGTCACAGGTTGCAGCCATGTCCGAAATACAGGTTTAGTAAACTTTCAATAGCTGCATTTCTGCACCTAATCCCTGGGTAGTACCTTCTCTTCACCATGGTTTCACTCAGGGGCAGTGAAACTGCAGCTGCTTGTGCTCTGAGCTCCTGATGTCACAGTTTTTCCTGATTTATTCTAGGAAATAGTGCCATTCTTCTTACAACACTGGAGTTTCAGAGTGCCTTTCTGGAAGAAATCCATTTAGAGAGACTCTCTATGCTCCTATCTCAGTTACACACAAGATCTCATGGAACTGAGGACAAAGCTGCAAGCATGACACCCACCATGCAGAAGAAAGGACAGTCACTCTGTTCCATTACTTCTGGACAAGATGGGGTGAGGGAAACAAAAAATCTCCCACCCAACCTCTTTGTTTAGAGGGCAGGGCTTCCCACCACACTCCACAGCTAGTGGGCTCCATCAAATCCATCAGCTTGCTCCTTTCTGTGTGAGGCATTAAATGGAGGTTCTGGGCATACGCTCTGCTGAGAAATTATTCTGCAGTTTAAGACTGTCAGAACAGAGGGCCTGCTTAGGAAGCAGTTTGAAATTATTGAGAGCAGCACTTCACATTTCCACAGCAGAAGCCTTTACAGGCTGGAAGTCTCAAACCTTGATCACTTCCAATTGAACCACTTATAAAAAATGTGCACTGCTGGAATATTTTAAATGACTGTGTGCAGTGTGTACTGACTGAACATTAGGGGCTTCAATTAAATAACAGTTCAGAACATAATGAACTGAAAAATTTCACACTCTCTAAAGTGAGATAAGTACTAAGTGAAGGAGAGAGAATTAAGAAATAGTGCTATGAACGTGGCACCAGCCACTGCCTGATAAGATTCAGCCAGAAACACAACAGAACAGCTTGAGAATTAGCGTTATTTTCCAGACCCCTCAGAGGGCATAGGAAACGGGTCTTTTTAAAAAATAATAATAATAAAAAAACAAAACAGGGTGACACTACTTGTGCTGAAATTGAGGATGCACCTACCCTGTGAGCTTGGCTCAGTCATATCTGAATGTAGGCACTTCTGTATGCACATTCAAAGTCAGATCTTCTCTGCTATGGACTAAGCGGATAATCTGGAGCCCATGTCTAAGGTTCTGGCCTGAGATTCAGGTGACACCAAGTCCTTTTGCAGTTTTTCAATTTACTAATGAAATAATATTTTCCTATGACCCATCTGAACCAGATGTAAGTAGTACAACATCTGAAACTGTGCTTACCAGCTGGAGAATGATGCAATGAAGACTGTCCATGGTGTAATTTTCCCTGCTTGTGAATAAAAGGAGAAGGACAGACAGCAAAGTTAGAGATGCTGCATCACAGCATGAAGCACTTGCACCAGAATACTGCAGCGTGCTTTACAAAGAAAAACAGTGGCACTCAGAGTCCCAAAATACTGCATTTTCTTGGAACCATAACAATGCTTTGGTTTGGAAGGTACCTTGAAAAGTTATCTTGTCCTACACCCTTGCAGTGCGCAGGAACATCTGCAACTAGATCAGGTTGCTCAGGGCCCCATCCAACCTGACCTTGAATGCTTCCAGGGATGGGGCATTGACCACCTCTCTGGGTGACCTGGGCCACTGTTTCACCACCCTGATAATAAAAAAATTGTTCCTTATATCTAGCCTAAATCTACCCTCTTTTAGTTTCAAACCATCACCTCTTGTTCTGTCACAACAGGCCTTGCTAAAACAACTGTCCCCAGCTTTCTTATAGGCCGTCTTTAAGTAGTGAAAGGCCACAATACGGTCTCTCCAGACCCTTCTCTTCTCCAGGCTGAACAACCCCAACTCTCTCAGCCTTTCCTCATAGGAGAGATGTTCCAGCCCTCTGATCATTTTTATGGCCTCCTTTGGAACAACTCCAATAAGTCCACGTCTTTCCTGTGCTGAGGACTCCAGAGCTGAACAAAGCACTCCAGGTGGGGTCTTGCCAGAGCACAGCAGAGTGGCAGAATCACCTCCCTCAACCTGCTGGCTATGATTTTTTTGATGGAGCCCCAGATATGGTTGGCCTTCTGGGCTGTGAGCGCACATTGCCGGCTCATGCCCAGCTTTTGATCCACATCGCAATCACTGACTTCAAACAAGGTCTATTCTCCCTTTGTTCCACGGCTGGGCTGTTAGCTTTGGAGGTAAATCCCTTTACAGACATCCCATGATCTCTTATTTGTCTTGAAATGGAACAAAATGAGATCTCATTGCAGTAAGTACTGTATTTATCCGTTTACCAGAGAGGGCACGGGTGTCTTTAGAGATCTTGCAAATACAAAAGATGTTAAAGAAAAAAACCCAACAAAAGTAAACAAACAGGAATATTGTCACACTTCAGATTTTTAGACTTATTAGATTATGTTTTCAACTGACTTATTACTATTACTCTATCCGTATCATTTCATCCCAGCCTTTTCAACCACTTCAGTGGCACCTGCTTTATGCATGTTCTCCTCCTTCATATTAGTGATCCAACAGCCAAATGCCAGCTGACCAAAGCAGTTGTTCTCTCTGGGAACCTGTGAAGGCTGAACATGATGGACAGCTGTATAAACCTCTACAGAGGTTGGTATACCACTTAAATGCTCCATTTGACTTATAACTAGACCAAAAAGGTCAAAAAGCTGAAAAGCCCGTGGACCTTATTTAGTGGCTATTCCAAGTGGTAGAGAGTTAACTCAGTTCACCAGCAAGTGTTCCTGGAGGTATGGAGAATCAGGTGGGAGTCAGCAGCTGCATTTATTCCAGTTTACCTGGTATAAACCCAGCATACGAAAAAAGCTGAAGCAAACAACAAAAGCCATTTATAAGCATATGCAGGAAGTTTAATGATTTAGGAGTTCTATAAAAATTGTAAGCATGCTCTGATCTTCAAAAAAAGTTTGTCAAATAAAACAAAATAGGAAGGAAACTTATGCACACTTCCTCAAGCTCCATATTGCCAAACTGATGAGTCTGTTATCACAGACTCAGTCTGACTGGTCTTCTGAGGAATGTAGGAAATCCTGCTCAGACCACTGAACTTCCATTCTGTCATGCATAGAAAAAGCATCAAAAGCAATGCAAAAAACTTGCTCTTTAGACAATTGCGTAATTGCCTGCCCATGGGGTAAGTTTCTACCTTCCCCCCTCAATCTGAATCTGCTTGTAACCTTAGGGCTGAGGGCTAATTATCTTCTTGTCTATTTTATTTAAAAAAAAATCTGAAGCTTTAAGACCAAAGCTTTGCCTTTTCAGACTCCTCCTGAGTGGCAAGTTTCTTGTTTTGTTTGCTATCGTATGAAGTGTCATCGGTCAGATATGTTTGATCAGGTCATTTTGAGGTTCATTGCCTTTCAGACTGCCCCTGATCCTCCTACGTAGAGAAGGATGAATGGGGCTGGACCAAACCCAACTTTCTAACTCAGATCCAGGTTTGTTCTTCAATCTGCAATAAAATTCATCCTTGCCCCTTTGCACCAGAGGACAGAAAGCTATTAAGATATTGATCACTTTGAATCTTTTACTTCAACATTTCAAAGAAAAGGGATGAAGTCTTTAAACATACTAGCTTACACTCTTCAATAAAATATCATTTCAAACCCAAATCAGAGGTTTTAAATTTAAGTTGCTTTTGTGAAGAATGAAGCACGATTTTCTTCTGGCTCTCATGGTTGACCACGAACTGTGATTAGTGTTGTTTCTGCAAGCTAACAACATAAGAGCTTATGAAGCAAGTCTGTCCCTAAAGCAGGGCACTAACTGGCTGGTGATTTTCATGGGTCCCAACAATCTCTGAGCTTTCCATAATTTTGTCAAATTTGGAGATGATTAAAACCTTCTTAACACTTGAGCCTTAAGTAATTTGAGAAACACTTAACATGCATGGAAATGCAAAGAGATCATGTCACTGCCCGGAATGTTTCTTTAACAAATCAGCCTTGAAATATCAAAATAGGATGCTATGACAGATCCATGTTTTCAGAAGTTTTCAACATGAGGAAAACATGTTAAATCTCACTCTTTCCTGAAGATTTGTGCAGTTTAGATCAAGACATTTCTGAGAGCACGTTTTGTCATCAAAGCAACCAGCTCTGTTTTTCCTTACAGCACCTTTCATTACTTTCTGATTCTGGATCAAAACTGCTCTTTACCTTAAAGAGTCTTTAGAGGCTCTCTCACATAGGAGCTCCACCTTGACTTCGTTGTCTGTATTTGACAATTTATATCTTCTTGGAAATGGATGATCAGGCCCTATCATTATGTGTTCTTCAGTGTTTTCCAAACTAATGCTTTATTTGCATTTGCCATCACTGAACCTAGAGAAGAAGTCAGATCAGAACAGGTACAATTACACTCATGAATGCCAGCCTATCCTCTACAGCATTACTTTCTTCCCCCAATCCATGGCTAGGGAGAAAAAACAAAACAAAACAAAACACCACCCAATGCTTAATCATCTTCTATTCCTAAAGATGAACTACTTATTTTAGTATTTATTGTAAACAAGTGGCAGGCATTTTATTTCTTTTCCCCTCTTCTAGAAATAATCTTGTAGCTTGTTCACAGAACTATTTCACATGATCCTGAAAATATTTAACAAAACCACATCTTGTGACTAGAACCACAGATTCAGGCTCTGCCACCCCATTGTAGCCCCTCATTCTTGTCAGAAAAGATAATAACACTGCTTTGTCTCAGAAAAGTTCTGCAAAAATTCGGCTTTGTGAGAGTTGCAAGGCATTTGGAAACCATTGGGAGAAAACGTGCCATGAAAGTGAATGTCTTCACTGCATGATGCAAATATATGTTAAGCAATAAAATTCTAGTTCCTAAATAGGCTTGTGTTGTTTTGATGTTCAAAGATATGAAAAAAGACATATATACTTCTCATTTAATGCTGCCAAGATATAAAACTTGCCTATTTTTATACAGTTGGCCGATATGGACGACAAAAATAGCTTTCTTAATAGAGAGAGAGAAGAGGAAAGGCTAGCTAATTTCTTGCAATGCAAAATCATGAGGTCCACCTCAAGACTTCACATCATTTTTAGGCTTAAGTTCTACCTGTTGAACCTCATTTCACTGATGAAAAATGTTGCTGCTTCTTGAAGCTCAGCTTAAGATGTCTGAACCATTCTGTCAGAGAATATTACTACTCCCAAAAGTAAAATCTGAAGATTAATATACTTTACTGAGAGTAAGCTTGATAACTATCATTGTGGTGTTTATTTGCTTCTCATGGCAGACAATATTTGATCATCTGAAATTATTACTTTGCTTTAGCTGAAAATCTTCTGAATCAAGTGCCTATAAATCACCTGTCCCACAAGAATTGCGACTAACTAGTGAGTATTTTGACAGCATTAGCACAGGCTGATAACTTCTCTCAAAGGGAGAAGGGGCAGAGAGTACCTCAAGTGTGTGCATGTGCATGCATGTGTGTGTGTGTAAAAACCTCTGGGGACAATGCAAGTTTTCAAGGCAAGTTAGACCTCTCCTCTAAAAAATAAGCCACATCAGTGCCAAACAGTATTGCAGTGTTTTAAACTCAAAAGCCACACTTTTTTTCCAGGGGGGAAATAATTTCATCTAATCTTGAGTGATGATATTAGAAAATGAACGTTGTGCAATTACATTAGGGAACATGTTAATAGTGCTGGATACTTCATACCCCTGTACTTGAAGTAAGCCTGTTCAGAAGCCCAGAGCTGCAGCATGCACAAAACAGGACTGAGAATGTGTGACAATGGTATCTCTATTTCTAAGGTTTGAGTAATACTACTTGTATTATTTCATGTAAAAAAACCATACGGGAAACACTATTCTTTTCAACCCACAGCTTCTTGTTTGAAAGATTTTTGTGTCATTCCTGTATTGAAGTGTTCAGCGTCAACCTATAAAACTGCTGCACTAATGCTCCAGAAGGACTCACAGTCTCTACCCAAAAACTAAGCAAAATGTATGTAAAAAAAAGGCTTCCAAAAATCACTCGGCATTGACATGATACTAAAGGTGTAATGATTTTATGAACATAGAAAATCACTACTTCTGATTCATCTGCAAAGACTTCTTCAATGGATGATGCAATTTCAAATTAATAACTACACTTTTGATGGATACTTTTCAGAGGCTTCAAAAATGACAATGTACTTTAGTTCTAATTTTTAAGTGAAAGCTTAAAGAGACCCAACATACCAATGTATCCTTTAGAAACTGATGCCGCTACACAGAACCAAGGGTCTATTTTCTATCTATCTTGTGGCTCATTGAAATCCAGGTGCTATTAAAAAGCAGTATAACTAGGCTTTGGTCATCTGAAAACACCACCACCATTTCCTTATTCATTGTGCTTCTTTGGGCCATTTATCTGTGGTTAGTTGCTACTTTAGAGCTGTGGGAAAAATCACATGTTTGCACGACAAAAACTAAAGGGACAAATTACGGAGTTAGACAATTAGAAGCTGAGGTAGACTAAGTTAACAGGAGTATTAGTAGAGATAGTTTTAAACAGCTTGTTGTGAACTATACTTTTCTTTTACGCTCTTGCTTTTACTCAAATCCGTAGCAGTTCTGCTCCTTTTGTTACTAACCGTTCAATAGTATCTTGACAGCAGAACTACATCTTCGTTCTCATTTAATAACTATTTATCATTCTGTATCTGCCCATTTTCAAGAAGGAATAAAGTTAAGTGTTCCAGAAATTGGAAAAAATTGAAACTTGACCTTTATTAAGTGGGTTAATTGTCACAATCTCAGCATGTATGAAATTAATGACCAAAAAGTGGAACTTCAGAGTTTCAGAAGACTAGGTTAATGTCCAAAAAAGTCTAAACTCTGACCTTCTTGACATATGCCAAAAGAAACAGCCACCCTAATAAATTACTACCTGTGTGCAATTATAATAAACCATTCCTAGCATCCAATCACTTGAATTAATTGCCGCAAGGCAGTAAGGCTTTCTTACAGATATTCAAGTTAATCTAAAAATTCCCTTGCAATTCCTGGGAGGCTGTTTGTGCATGTCTGTTCCAGTATGGAGATAGATTCAGTTTTAAGGCACATTATTCATACCTCTGGAGCACAAATCTGTATACGACCCCACTTATTAGTGCTGAAATTAGGAGCCTTAGCTGCGTTACTAACAGCACTGAACGTGGTGAACCGGTGTGGAATAAAGCAAAGGGAAATAAATTTGCCTTAACTCATACCAGAAAGCAATTGCTGGATGGAGGACACCCACATAGTTCCCATATTTCAGCCTTACAGAGGAGAAACAGACAACTTTTGTAAATATGCCAACCAACTGCAGAATATTTAAATCAAACAACGATCACAAAAAGAAACTCAAAATAAAATACTCCATTTGCGCAGACCCAAGTCAGCAGCATAATGTGAGACGCACTGATTTCCACACCACCATGACACACTTGGATGAACTGGCCAGGAGGCCAGGCAGTGTTTCTCCAATGGATAGCAAGCAGATAAAGGCAATGGGTAGGTGGCCCCAGCCTGACACAAAGCAAGGGGCTACCTGGTTGCTAACACCTGTAAGTGAAACAAGGCACCACGCTGGAGTTCAGCTACTCTTGGTCTTGCAACAAGTGGGATGCTACAGAGAAACTTGTGTTTTGCCCCTGTTGATTCTGTTCGAAGGACAAGTGACATATTCAGGGCTGTCAAGTTTTTCAAGAACAATATATACCTAACATTAAAAAAATTGCTGTGTTTAACTTCCAATTATTCAATCTGCTGGTGTCTGAATCTGCATAAGTAATGGTGAATTGGTTGGGAAATCAACATTGCTCAGACACACAAAATTTTATTCCCTACCCTTGCACAGATTTTAAACACCTTTTTGAAGAAGCAAAGTGAAATCTCAAAGGGCTACAGGTATGTTACACTCCAATTCACATTAAGCTGCTCAAAGGCACAAGTTGTGGTCGTCAGCATTATCTACTTGTCCAATTAAATCCAGTTCAGACGTGGCAAATGGTTGTCTATTTTCTTCAAACTGGGAAGTTAAAAAAAAATATATTTATGCATGGACATACCCATAAATCTTTGAATAATAAAAATCAGAAAACCAGAAATAAAAGGAGTTCAGACCACAGTTAACAGAAAACATCACCTGGAAGACAGAAGACTCAGGTTCAAAAGCTCCTTCAGTGCTTGATCACCTTTATATAATAAA
>WEIS01026660.1:0-23214 GCA_013389965.1 Todus mexicanus
CGAAAATACTCTGAAACCACATGCAAGAAGTGCTTATCAGTTAAAAAGATATTGTTTATTATTAATAATACAGCTATTATTTATTATTAATAGCTTTTACCAGTTAAAAGCTATTACTTTTAATAGTTGAGCACAGGACAGTGAAACAATCTTACTAGCTACTGCTTGAACCTCTCTCAGGTGGCTTTTTAAAGACTTGGGAGATAGGAGCACTGAGCTATGAATCTCAAGGACCATCCCTTACAGCATTGATGGAACACCTAGCACAGTGGTGTCTGCCTTATTTTTTCAGTAGGCTGCGCTCTCCCTAGTACTGCCAAATTCTGCAGTATTGTATTAGAATGGGACTGGTCCAAGTTTCCTCTGCAAACATTTGAGCAAGGCTAACTATTCTTCTGTGACTTCCTTCATGAAGATCTGGTTTGGCATTTGGGCTACCCCATGCCAAAGCCAGCCCAGCTCCGTTCCAGTCCTGAGCCTTGGAAGCATTCCCTGGGTCAGTCTTTGCCAGGAGGGGACTGCAACACCAACCTCTCCACAGTGTGGGAGTGTTGTGCTACATTTGACAGGGAGCTGAGCCTGCTATCTGCAGTATGTAAACAATTCTCTAAGAAGAAAAACCAGCATCAGTTGTGGTTAGCAGCAGACTGCCTTAGGACTCAGTTTCTGGCAGTGACTCGCTGTGGGAGCCCAACCTTTTCACCTCACTTCATGTTCCACAAGAAACAACAGTTGTCTTTATTTGATTTGGCTGAGAAAAACAGTGTAAGACCCCTGAGTGTGAACCTGGATTTGGCCAAGAGGCATGGGATTGCTCAGCAATTATGTTCCAGCTCAGTGTTTGTCACACTCGCAGTGATTTATTTGTATCTCAAGTCCCTGCAGAGTCCCAGGTTTCTCTTGGCTGCATCCATCGATCCGAGCTCTCTGTGTAGTTCCTCTCTGACTTTATGGAACATCACTCTGGGGAATTACATCCACTTTGTCTCGCTGCTTTTCCTCTTGACTGATGGGCAGAATCCAGTCTGAGGGATGTCAGCAGAGGAGGAAGGAAGAGAAGATAGGAGTGGAGGCTGACATGGGCTTATAGGCATCAGTCAAGCCCTGGCAGTGTGAACACCAGTGAGAGAGGGCTGACAATACACCACTCAAGAACAGCAGTCGTTGTGAATATATTTTGCCTAGCATACAAAGATGGTTTTCACGTGCATGACTAAAGCTCCCAGCTAGCAAGGAGCATTACTGCATAAGCTGTTGCCTGGCCAAGTCTGCTCCGCATCCTTCCTTCAAGCCACAGTTTATTACAAAATGAAATCCCAGTCTGCTGTCCTGGGAAAAATCACTCCATGAAGTGATTTCTCTGCCAGGAGCGCATGGAGAGCTTGGGCCCTTCTTCACAGTGCTGCTTCAGCCTTGCTAGAGACTTCCCAGCGAAAACTAAGAATATGCTGCCATCTGTAGACGTTTGAGTGCTGTTCAGGCGGTTTCCCCAGCCCTGCTTGTACAGCCCTTATATAGGCAGGACAGCTTCTCTAAAAGCTCCCCAGTCCCAAGGCAGCATACTTGTTTCTTCAGCATTTCCCCATCTAAGGTAGCTTCTACAGTCTCCAACTTACTCATTCTCTGCTGTTGTACGCCAGTCCTGCACAGAGGGTTTCAGCATCCAGCTCCAATGATTGCATGCAGAGATCTCAGGCTTTGCTGGGAGACAGCCAGCTCCTCCATTCTGAATGGCTCTGATACAAAGAAAGGAAAAATGTATCCCTTGAGGAGCATATCACTGAAACTCCACAGTGGCCAGCAGGCTTCTCCTAGCAAAGCTGTGGTCCAGGTTTCCATCAGGCATGGAAAGCCTCTCGTACCCACACTGCACGCTGTCAAGGAAGGAATCCCCACCTCTCTCAACGTTTTTGTGTCTCTGTGGGCACATGGAGGACACACCACCAGTTGACCTGCCTGTGTTGCTGCTCCCCACCCTGCTGAGCCTTTGTCTACCTGTCTGCATGAGCTTCACCTCACAGATATGCTTTAAGGAGAGGATCTACCATCTCTTCACCCTAGGACGTCCCCTCTTCCTCAGACCAGGAAAATAACCCTAAAATGGCAGTGGAGCCCAAAATACCTACTTGGAGGACATAAGTCCCTACACTCTACTTGCTGGATCATGGAGGGCTGCTGCATGCTGCAGCATGTCCCACACCATGGCCTCAGAGCATAGCTCTCTAATTAAACACCTCCTTGATGGAGCAAAATGGAGTGAACCCCAGCCACCTGAGTTGTCCAGGGCATTATCACATCTCCCTGGTGCCATTCAGACTGTCATCTGTCCCAACCCCAGACCCTCAGCAGATGAGAAACAAAGGGCTGGACCATTTGTCTTGCAGACCAGCGCCTCGCAGCAGCAGCAGCGTTTTCCTTCACTCTCACAAGTGCACCAGTGCTGGGCACCATGGTCAAGGATGGCAGGACAGGGGAGGGATGCAGGGGGGGACACACAGCAATTCATGGTGCCCTGCTTCTACCCTCCAGTTTCAGGGCCAGGCCAATCTCCATGTGTTTGAGGACTGGTGCGGCAGCTCCATTGAGCAGCTCAGGAAAAACCACCACTTCCCTCTCTTCCCCCACGTGAGTAAGACCTCAAGACCCTCTGTCCCATGCTTCCCAGCTCTGCTTCCCAGATGGATTGCCCCTGCTCCCTTTGCATCCCGTCCCTATCTGTCTCCATCACCTCCTCTGTCCTCCCACTCCTGGGAGAACAGGAAGCTTTTGCAAGGGTTGAACAGTGGCAGCTTTTCTGCTGTGCGGGGAAGGCTCATTTTACCCATGGTGGACACAGAATGAAGGAGCTCTATACTTGGTTCTCTTCTTCTAAGCGGCTAGCAAAGGCTGTGTCCCATACCCACTAGCTCACTGGCATTCCCAGTGCAGCTCTCCCCTCTCTGCAGCTGCACTTCCTGCCATTTGTCTCTTATCTGCCCTACTCTTTCCCACTGCCTCCATCACGCACCATGCCCCAACCTCCACCCAGAGCAAACCTCATGCTTCTCTCTGTCCACTTGCCCCACGGTTTTTGCATCCCTTTCTTGTTCCTATCACATCTAATTATTTTTATTATTTTTTTCTTCTTCCACTTTAGACACGAACTACCCTGAAGAAGCTGGCTGTGTCCCCAAAATGGACCAACTATGGTCTCCGGATATTTGGCTACCTGCATCCTTTTACCAATGGTGAGGGCAGTGAGGCTGCTGTGCGGCTGCTCACGTCCCTTCTCACATGCCCCTCCCTCCCCTCCCAGTGCTGAACACTGGTACTCTCACCCAAGCAAGCCCAGTGCCAGGTCCCTCACAGCCCCAGCCAGCTGTGCGTGACTGGCCATGGCCTTGGCATGGGTGAAACACATCTGCCTCCCCTGTAGGGTAGGAAGGAAAAGCACAGAAGAAGACAGATGGGAAGTGCTAGATAAAAAACAATGCTGTCATGAACGTACAGCTTCATGGCGTGTACGTGGGCATGAGCAATCCCTGAGCTTTTCCTCCCTCCCTCGCATGAACAGGACTGTACATGACATCATTTAGGTTCCTGCTGCTCCCTGGGTGCTTGAATACTATCTGACAGCAGCTGACATCTGTATTGCCCAGCTGCATGCTTCTGCCTGGAGCAGCCTGCTAGCGCTCACCCACGTCTCCCGATCCCCTGGCCCTCAACTGCAATCCCCATAACCCCAGCCAGAACAATAGGACTCAGGCACCTGTCTCCGTTCGTGGCTCCGCGTGCTCGTTCTTCCATCCAAACACAGCTTCTCACACAAAAATTTGCTCAGGAAACAAAAGGGGAGGTGGGGAGACTTTGCATGGACTTTGTAGCTTTCCAGGTTGGATGTCAGGTGAAGCCAATGCAAGAGGGATAGTGGAAAAGTTGTGTCTGTGAAGTTTTGTTTTCAATCGCAGCAGAGTTACAGAATTCAGACAGATTCAAAGAGGTGGAGATGGTGATAACAAAAGGGAAGATATGGTTTCATCAGGAAAAAGGGTGAAGGCAATATTTTAGAGAATCAGAATTCAGTGTGTGCACAAGCCCATACCCCAGAGCCCTACTTACTCCCTCAATCTCTTGACAGGGGAGTTTCAGTTTGCCATTGCTGCGGATGACAATGCTGAGTTCTGGCTGAGTCCAGATGAAAAGACCTCTGGTCTCCAGCTGCTGGCCAGTGT
The DNA here is from genome assembly GCA_013389965.1 of Todus mexicanus. Classification (NCBI taxonomy): domain Eukaryota; kingdom Metazoa; phylum Chordata; class Aves; order Coraciiformes; family Todidae; genus Todus; species Todus mexicanus. The sequence goes on from WEIS01026660.1 coordinate 4,212, forward strand.
AGGCAAGGTACAGTGCATGCTGCATGGCTTCTTCCATCAAGGCTTTAATGGCTCTGTGGGGATGGAGACCTTCCTGGCTTACACACTTCCTTGGACTACCCAGGTTTCTCTTCCTGCCCAACTACTGACAACACCACCACAGATGCCGGATGGGTAGGACACAACATACCCCAGTTACATATTGACACTGCTGTTGGGAGCCCCATGTTCATAACTGAGGTGCTTAAATTCGTCCACAGGTTATGGATTTCACAGACAACTTACCAAGAGGAGGAGCTTAATTTTCACTCTTCATCACTCCCAGCACAGTAGCCAGGGAAGAAACTCATCTTAACTAGAGCATTTTCTGTCTCTTCACAGACAGGGAAGGAGTGGACTGCACCGGGGGAGTTTGCGAAATTTCACAGCCAGCAGTCAAAGATGGTGAGGTGAGTGAGCAGTGTCCCTCGCTCCTGGCCACCTCTGCACATCGCCAGGAAATTGCAAGGACAAGGAAAATGTACGTGGGCTTGTTCTGAAGAATTTAGCGATACAGAGAAAGGGATTACTCTAGGGTATTGCCAAAGCTGATGTGAAATCCATATATGTACCAGTTGCTTTGCTGATTTACTGCAGGAATGCGACATTGAATTTTTCTTCCCTGGAGGATGCAGTCACCAGCAGATCCAGACTCCTCTATATGAGCTGTATCCTGAGCTTCCTGCCTTTGAACTGGCCAGGTTTCCCAGAGGCCAAAACCCAGCAGGCAAAACTGAAAGGGAGTTATTCAGAATTAACCGAGAAGGGTCTGGAGCGCTCCAAATGCACAAGGGAAGCTACCTATCTCACTGTCAGCATCTGGATTTTCTTGGCAGTCCTAACCCTGCTCATCCTGAGAATTAGGTTGTTTTGTGGGTGTGGTTGCTCTCTACTCATTGTCTGCTGACAAGCTAAGAAATGTTCCTTAATGCTCTTGGTGACAGACATGTTGTTCTTCACAGGTTGTCAGCTGCAGGCAGGTACTATTTTGAGGTGCTGCACAAACAGGATGACAGAGGAACAGACCATGTGGAAGTAGCAGTGAGTCCGTGCAAATGGCCATGCTGTGTCCCCTAAGAGCTCAGGAATGATGTTTTTAACAATTTCCCTACTTTCCCAACCCCAAGCTTCTCTTTATATGAGACGTATCTAACCCGTTCTAGAGCCCTTACCTGCTTCGATGTGGGATAGTCCTGGCCACATGTCAGGACCCTTTATTCTGCTCATTTGGGATAGTTCTGCCCTCTCCAGTCTCTGTTTCAGTGCTTTGTCCTTTTCTGCTTTGGATGTGTCCTGGGGGATCTCAGCTCCTTCCCAGTCTTTTGCTGCTAGGTAATCTCAGTCTTAGTAAGGAGAAAGTGGAAGCTGCAATCCCATCTGGTGAAAAAAACATCGTATGCCTGTTCCTTTTGTTTAGGCTTTGTTAACTCTGTAAGCACTTCATTTTAATGCGTTTCTCTGTTCCAGTGGAGACTGAATGACCCAGAAGTGAAGTTCAAAGTCATTGACTCCCAATACCTCTCCCTTTTTGCTAGTAAGTATCTTCACCGTAAGTTTTCCCAGAGCACCTCCCTGTTTTTCCAAAATGAATCAGCAGTGTTTCACCATGAATCATGGTCTAGCCAGGCAAATACCAGGCGTACAGATCATTGCGAGAGAGAAGTGGAGACGGGTCAGGAGAGAGACCTCTGGACAAGTGTGTGACTCGTTATTAAGTACAGGAGAGTAGGAAGTAGAATTGGAACATCTTGCAGCAGTGAGGAAGGGCGAGGAGAGTCAGCAAGGGTGAGAAGTGTTCGAGATTTGAGAGTAACAAGGGGTGGAGATTGCCAGGGACCATGTGAGGTTCATATCATGGGAGCTGGGATGGGGGGTGGTGCTGGCAGATGGACATGACCAGAGAGAAGGGCCGACTGTAGCACTTGCGGGAGAGTTTACTCTGGCTGCTGGACACAATGGGATACACTAGCAATATTGGGGGTTGCTGCTTTCTTCTGTTTTGGCCTCAGGTCTCTTCAAGTTGCTGCTGGATTGCAGCAAGCTTGTCAGCCCAGTCCCTCCTCTTTTGTAAACCCTCCTTAGCACATCAAGGAATGTCTTTATCAGTTAAGGAGTTTCTTAGTCCTGTTTACCCTCATCAAGCTTTGTCAGCATTGCTTTCTTCTACCAGCATACCCTCTCTACATATCTACGACTGTTGCCTTCCAACAACTCCAGGCTTTTTCCATGCTGACACTTTTGCCCATGAAAGACTTCCTGATGTAATTGAGACATCTCTTTGCTGTTCCATGAATCACAACCTGCTGCCGTATTTTCTGGAATCTGCCACTGGGCTTTCCTTTAGGTCTTCTGTCCCCATACTTTTACCTTCTGCTCTTCTTACTAATTCCCTGTAGAAGGGAAGACGCACATCCCAGAAGATCCTTTCATGGTTGAGCACAGTGCTGCAGTCTCATCTTTATCTGGCACCTTCTGCCTATACAGTGTGTCCCTCTTCCATATCAGCCTTTTGCTCTATTACATTATCCCATTCCTTCTGTGTTGCCATGTTGTTCAGTACCGAAAAGTTGCTAACAGTAACCCCAGTGCTCTTGGCAGCATGTTTCCTTTCCCTCATAGATATTTATTCAGGTCCCCTTATCTCAGAGTAAGACCCATTGAGACATGAAGTCCTCTGGCAGCAGCACCTCAGAAAAAAACCTTAACCAGAAAACAGACTTGAATTTAAGCTTCCCATTGCTCCTGGCTTACTGTGCCATTTACTATTACTGCTAGCATGGGGCTTCTTCAGCACACCACTGCTGGCGTATGCAAGGCAGGAGGTCATTTTCCTCCGTTTACTCATCCTGTATTTGTTTGCTTTCAGTGATAGCTATGTTCCTACCTGCAGCATCTCTATTTCCAGCTTTCTGAGCCAAAGCTCCTGTGGTGTCTTTACAGTGAAGCTTGTGATCATCGCCATTTAGGTGTTGCTGTGCCAGAGACACCATTAGTGCCATGGATGTGATGCCGTTTGGAAAGCACTGACACTGAGGAAGGGCATTTTTGGGGACAAGGGGTGAATTAGCCCTTCCTCCTCCTTCCGTTCTCTCTCTGGTTTCTAGATGAGACACTTTTAAAGATGGATGAGGTTGGGCATATCCCGCAGACGTTGGCCAGTCACCTGAGCCGGCCTGCTGACAGCGCAGGCAGCAAGGCACACCCAGCTGACATGTTGAAGCCTGACCCCCGGGACACTCTGTACAAAGGTAAGACTTCCAAAGCAGCTGAGGAGGGAGCTGCAGCCTGTCACAGCACGTGCAGTAGCACAGCCCAGAAAGATTGTCCTCCTACGCTGCAGTTACCAAAGGCCACAATTTTTTCTCCCTGATGGAGAGGAGAGGGGCAGCATACAATGTCAGTCAGTGTAGGAGACAAAGCACAAACCCAGCTCCTCTTTCTTGGCATCCAGCTCAGACGACATCCCTGGGTGTAATACTTTAGTGTCAGTACTGTAGAGTAACGTAAAGAGACGAGCTGTGTATAATAGTTTGCTTTATGTGTCTGTTCGTATTTCACATGGATAAATAGAAGCCAGGTATGGAAGTAGCTAAGCTGGTGGTGCATTGGTTACAGCAGAGCTCCTCCAGCAATGCTTGCCTACATGTTTCTTCTCAGTGCCTCTGCTCAGCAAGTCTCGTGTGCGCCGAGCTTTGCCAGACTGCTTGTACAAGCCCAGCTACGTGGTGAATGGATTTCCTCTGCAGCGCTACCAGGGACTCCAGTTTGTAAGTTTTATTCCTTCAGTCGCAGATACTTGCCCAGTGGAATGCAAGGAGAAAGGAGGGAGACCCCATTTACCATGGGCCTGTCCGCCAATCTGAAGCTTTTGGGCAGATTTGGCCATGTGCTGTTCAGGCCTGTGCATCGCAGTACATACCAAAGGGCAACACCAAGAAAAGGGTGCTACATGCTGCTCATGGGTCTCACTGGGGTACAAGCATGTCTGTGTCTTACAGAGCCCCTCAGACCTCAAACCAAAGAGCTGAGTTTTCCTTCACCAGAGCTTCACAATAGCTGAGAGAGAGGGAGAAAGGCACACCTGTGCACACATCTCAGCATGCTTCCTGCTGTTTCTCATTCTCACAGTCTGCTACTGGGTTGGAGAGGCAAATAGTGAGCAACTCCTGCTCCCTCTCCAAAGGGCTGGTCATGCTGCAAATGTACCTGGGTCACCTTGTGACTGATAGCTGGCATTCATGAGGGTTTTACTTCTTTTTCCTCCCTTCTTCCCAGGTTCATTTATCCTTTGTTTACCCGAATGATTATAGCCGCCTGAGCCACATGGAGAAAGACAACAAATGCTTCTATCAGGAAAACCCTTATTACTTGGAAAGGTACGATGCTGCAAATGCTGATTTACTAGAAGGGAGGGAAGACATGGTTTGAAGGCTGGAATTGGAGTAGGATTTCATATTCACTTCTGTAGGACTCTTCTAATTCCTAAAGATCCTTTAAGTCCTGCAAAACATGAAAAAAATTTTATAGTTTGTTTTGATAACCTATGTTCCCTTTAAGTGAAAATACATTTAGGTCTCAACGGGAAATGACTGCTGTTTTTCTTGCTCTGTTATCCTGGAAGCTGGGTCAGAGCATGTTTGTTCCACTGCGTCAGGGAATGGATTTCCAGCAGAATTTGCCTGCCAGTAGCTGGAGCCTCCTGATGGCTGTTGCTGTGAAAGCCAAACCTTGCTTACCACCAGGCATCTCTCTGGGGAAATAAATGCTTGTCTGGGGCTTCTTCACTGGGATTCGTTGGGAACCACCACTTGCATGCTTCCCCCTGCTACAGGCAGACACCTTGTGTAAGGGTGTGCCTTCATTCAGGAGGAGTTTTTTTGCAGGATAAGAAGAGTCACTTTTCCAGTGAGGTAACTGATGGTGGCCTCCCTGTGCTCAGGGTCTTCTTCCTCCCTACAGGATTATTTGGAGGGCTGGAGCAACAGATCATGTTGTAGGTTTGGGAGGGATCTCCTAGGACTGTGGTTCATAGTGAAGGGTAAAGAAGGTGGCTGCCGTGGGCTGGAAGTTGCCACTCAGGTTTATTGTTTTGACAATTCATTTCTATTGTGACAAAATTTGGGAACTGGGACCCATTTTTCTTGACATCAAGCACACAGGGAGGGGAGTGCTCTTGGAAATCCCTCCCAAAACTCTGAAGCACAGGCATATGAGGACAGCGCACAGACAGTGGTGATATGAGAGAAGAGAGAGGGTTATCATTGCAATTACCTGCCTGAGCCACTTTTACAGCCTGATGACTTGTATTTGTGAGCACTACGTCCTAAGTAAGCTTTAAGGAGCAGTTTAAGAGAGACTAAAGAAGTGTTTTACAGTACTTGTATTAGGATTTCCTTCTGTGTTTCTGAGAAAATGTCTGAAAGACTGCGATGATACGCAAGGAAAGCTGATGTCTTTGACAGTGCAGAGTAAGATGTGATTGCCCAAATATTTGAAAGATATGACTTGCAAGTCTATGACTTGCAGGGAAAGGAGGATCTGGAGATGCTGAGTAGATTAAATGAGAGTAATGGACCATCACCTCTGAAGCAGTGACCATAATTTGTTTGGAGATGGTAAAGTAACTTTCTTGAAACCTGTGTTTTGCCCTTCTCTCTGCAGATTTGGATTCTACAAGTACATGAAAATGGATCGGCTAGAGAAGAACCTGGACTCTGGAGAAAAGACGGAGCAGCCAGGTAGGGGCCCTGGTGTCAGAGCCTGCAGGATCCTTTTATCTGTCACTTGTGTATGTGATCTCCCAGCACCAGCTGAAAGAAGCTGTTGACTTTCAGCACCAAGGAAGTCACAGCCCCTCCCTGCCAGACTGCTGAGGCTGGGAGGAGATTCCTGCTGCCACTTTCACTTCTCTNACTCCAGGAGCCCTCCACCGCACGCCAGGGCTGTCCAGGGGAGAGCACCTGCCAAAAAAGTGAACTCTTCTTCTAGGACTGTGTTTCAAAGGCAGCAGCTTTTTGGTGGTCCTAGGGACGGAGGGGTCACGATTCCCAAAGGGGTGAGAACTCAAGGAGACCTCAGCACCACTAAGGGTGGGCTGCAGCCAGCAGGCACCTTGCCAGCTAGGAAAGGAGGCCCAGTCTCTGGCAAAGCTGGCAGACGTGCTGTGAGTGCTGCCAGCCCGAACCAGCAGCCCAGGCTGTCCCAGTGGCTGAACCAAGTGGAATCCTACATTGCTGAGCAGAAGGCAGCCATCGGTGGGGAGGTGGGTGAGGGAGAGTCACAGGTGGTATCTCCCATGAAGGGCAAGTCTGGACCTGTGGCAGCAGAAGAGGAAGAGGAAGAGGCAGAGGCGGATGGGGAGCCAGAGGAGGAAGATGAGGAGGATTTCGATTATGTGCCAGTGTTTGACCAAGCTGTGAACTGGGCGCAGACCTTCAGCACAAGTAATCTGGACTTCCATATGCTGCGCACGGACTGGATTGACCTGAAATGCAACACATCAGGAAACTTGCTGCTGAGAGAAAGGGAGGCCCTGGAAGTCACACGTGTCTTCCTGAAGAAGCTCAACCAGAGGAGTAAAGGGTAAGGCACAGTGTAAAAACCAAGGAGCAGTGTCCCAGAGCTGGTGTACCATGCTGCACAGGGAATATCTGTTGTGTGTGAGGAGCTAGTGGGAATCAGAGGATAAACTAGGTACAGGAAACAAGACTTAAGGCGAAGGAACGTGTGTAAAAACCTGGGCTTTAAATACCTCTTTTGACTGAGAAATAAGAATTGTTGGACACCAGACTGTGTCTGGGGGCTGAATATCACCCACCCCCACCAACAGCTGGTGAAGTAAAAGTGGAAGATTGATACCTTCCATACAGCTGGCATCACTGGCTTCCTGCTTACACAGTGTAGGTATTGAGAGCACATAGGAACAGTTTACCAGCTGAAGATTAAGAAACCCTCCTGATATGAAGTAGGACTGGGGCCGCTTGTGGTTGTGCTTTCATAGAATCATAGAATACCAGGTTGGAAGGGACCTCAAGGGTCATCTAGTTAAACCTTTAATGTCTGATGTCTCAGCTTGTGAATCACTTAGGTCATAGGACCAGAAGGGACTTATTAGAGATTAAATCAGTACACTGAGCTCAGAGACAACCAAGTACTCTACACTATTGCCTGATTGTGTGCACCTCCATCTTAAAACCAGCTAGATTTCTAGATCGTAGTACTGATTTGGGAAGATGTTTCAGCTCCTTGCTTCTTTGATGATCCACTGGAGATAAGCTTTTGCTAGTACTTTGGTCTTGATATGGTTCTTTTTCTTCTCAAGACTTACCATCTTGATTGCCTTTCTGGCAAACAGATGCACCTCCTCTGAGCCTCTCTAAGATAAACAGCTCCTGGCCCTTCAGTTGAGTTGGCCACTATTTCCATAAATTTTCTATCTGATCTTCTCCATGTAAGTTTCAGTTTTGGGTTAATTTTCCTGTCCATAAGTGACCAGTATCCTGGATGTTTTATAGAATGGGTGTTATTAGTTCCCCATCCTTGCTGGAAGTAGTTGTTATGTGACATCTTAAAGTCGTGTTTGCTTTTTCAGGGTCACATCAGTCGCAGTGTCACTGAGCAGTACACATAAGCTTTTCTCAGCATTTTTAGCTGACATTTTACAGCAGAAACTTTTGTTATGACTCAAAAGGGCATGACCTGGCATTTCATCCTGTTTTGTCCATTCTGAACCTACAGCTCACCCCAGTTTTTACTGTGTGGTTGCGCAGTCCTACTCTGTGTTATTGGCTGATAAGCTGTCATCAGCCAATTTCAATAGCCCAAACATAGTCTTTGTGCCAAGATCATTGTAGGAGGTGTTGAATACACGCAGTATTAGCAGCCCTGTAATCATTCAGACACATTTGTTATTTTCTGTGTCACCTTTATTTCACTAGCCTTGCCAACTATTTTCTCTTGGCTGGAATCCCAGATCTAATCCCACATGCTTGTGGATTTAGGAAACAGGTGCTAAACCTTCCCGTGGGGCTTTGGAAGCATTGCAGCAAAGCAAGGGAAAGCTGGGGACAAAAAGGTTTGTGCTAGCCAGGAGGAAAGAGCCTAACAGAGCTGAATGGGCTGGAGGTGGGAGAGAAACTGGTGCATGGTGGACGTGCCTACTCCAGCTGTATCTTCTGCAGGCGGTTCCAGCTGCAGCGGATCATAAATGTGGAGAAACGCCAGGACCGCATGCGGGGCAGCCGCTACCTGCTGGAGCTGGAGCTGCTGGAGCAGGGAGAGCGGCTTGTCCGCTTCTCTGAGTACGTCTTTGCACGGGGCTGGCAGGGCATTGGTGGTGATGAGGAGGAGGAGAGGAAGATGAGGAACCTGGCATGGGGTCGCCGGCGGCACCTGATGGCTGTGGCAAATGAGCCAGAACTGTGCTGGCCCCAAGGTTTTTCCTGGAACCACCGTGCTGTGGTTCACTTTGTGGTGCCAGGTAAGAGGGACCTATCTCCCTGGGACATGTGGGATAGCACGGTGGGTTTTTCCCATGAGGGCAGTCCTAAACAGAGGGTCTGGACCAGCCTCAACCATCTTATTTGGGTCACTTCCAATTTCAGTTCTTTCCAAGTTAAACCCCCTCAGACATATGATAGGGCCCAAACTTCCATGGCTTGTAAGCTCAGAGAAAACTCCTGCCACACACTGGGAAAGAACCCGCGCTGATTCCTGGGCTCTTTGGTCCAGGTTTTCAGCTTGGGCCAATTTCAGCATCCCTGCAAAGTGAGCGGGCTTTGAGTGGAGGCAAGAAACCTTGCCCCTTGAGAAGCCACACCATCTTTGAAACCAGTTTTGCTTTGATTCTCTCCCTCTTGCCATACAACCAGTGAAAAACCAGGCTCGTTGGGTGCTGCAGTTCATCTCTGACATGGAAGAGCTGTTCCGAGTCACTAAGGATCCATACTTTAACGTCATCATCACAGACTATAGCAGCGATGACATGGATGTAGAGAAGGCTCTGAAAAAGTCTGCCTTGCACAGGTGAGAGTACTGCTTGGTCACAAAAAACTGCTCATGCGTATGCCTGCTAACACAGTACATCTGCCAGTCCTTGTGTATTGACCAGCCACAGCCTCATCTGTCCAGACCTTGTATATATACACAAATATATTGTTATAATGTGCATGCACATATACTGCATATAATAGTGGTAGAAATCTAGGGCGCTACCTGTCGTAGTCAGCCGTCCAGATGCAACTCTCTTCTCCTGGCTTTTGTTCAAATTTGTAAGAGACAAGAGAAAGCAAATCTTGCAGTGATGGGACAGGGGCAGGATAGAGAAGACAGGAAATCTGTGAGAAATGGGACAGAGCGTGGAGACCTCTGGGGACTCCACTTGCTGGGGTAACTCTGGTTTATTCTACTGTGATCTGATTCAACCATGGCTAGTCATTTCCTTTGTGCGCCAGGGGTTCCCAGTAACAGGTCTAGTCCTAGGACAGAGCTGGACTAGAGCTGAAAAGTCTTTTGTTAGGGACTGCCCTATCCTTGCTGCACAAGGGGGAAGACTCTCAGAACATGCTGGGACTTGGAGCAGTGCTGAGCTTGTGCACTCACACAGCAAAGGCTTTCCTCCTTCTTGAGAGAATCATAGAATCATTAAGGTTGGAGAAGATCTCAAAGATCATCAGATCCATCTGTCAACCCTGCACTCCCATGACCACTGAACAATATCCCGAAGTGTCATGTCTACACATTTCTTAAATACCTCCAGGGATGATGACTCCACCACTTCCCTGGCCAGCCTATTCCAATGCTTCACCACTCTCTTAGTATAGAAATTTTTCCTAATATCCAATCTAAACCTCCTGTGACACAACTTAAGCCCATATTTTCTCGTCCTGTTGCTAGTTACTTGGGAAAGGAGAGGGTCCAGGAGGGCAAGGGTAGCTCCACAGCATGACTTTGGTGTACCGCTGCTAGCGGTGCTTTCTGTGCTCACCAGCATGCACACACTGAACTTCTCCTTCCCATCTGCCCCCAGCTATCGGTACTTGAAGCTGACGGGGAATTTTGAGCGTTCTGCTGGGCTTCAGGCGGGGATAGACCTTGTGACGGTAAGCCTGGGGGGCCTTGGGGTGAAAAGGGAAGTTTCTAGTATGTGTATGGCTCTGCCTTTGCCTTTCATACTGAATAGACTGGTTTTAAGGGAAGGGAATAGCCTAGCAGACCAGATCAAATGTAAATGTGTTTTCTGTCCGTCCAGAGTAAGGGTCTCCATTTATTTTGAGGAGTCTATGGTCCATTTGGTTCTTGGTCCACTTGCTGGGACTATCAGACAGGAGGGAAATCAACAGTAGCAGTTTTGTGATACTGGCTCTTACAGGTCACAGCCATAATATTTTACACCCATGAATGAACAGCCACTCAATTTTACCAGTCCTTAGGATCTCATTTTCTTATGTACCAATGAATGGCCATTTAATTCACTCCATATCTCTGCACTCCTGTCCCTCAAGAAACATTTACCTAAAGTCAACCTATAATTTTTTCCCAACCTTTGATGTCGGTTTCAGGACCCGCACAGCATCATTTTCCTGTGTGACCTCCACATCCACTTCCCAGCTGGAGTCATTGATTCAATTCGGAAGCACTGTGTGGAGGGCAAGATGGCCTTTGCACCCATGGTCATGAGGCTGCACTGCGGCATGTCCCCACAGTGGCCTGATGGTAAGAGGGAATGAGGCCTCTTTGGCTCAGTCCCGAGGGAATGGGGAAAGAAGGAGGGTGCCTGCCAGCTGTATCCATGTGTTCCTCTGGTGCTATCGAGGGCTGGAGCTTAAAATAATTCCAGGACCACTAGATGAAAGTGCATTAGACATATAGGATGGGGTTTAACAGTGTCAGTTACCTGGAATTTCAGATCAAAGAGCAATCAGAGCCCCTTACGATGTTCCTCATGGTTGTCTCATAGAGCTCTCTGTAGATTTGGGAACTTTGGAAAACCCTTCCTTTAATCCTTTCTATCCATTTCACTCTTTTCTTAGGGGGCACAGCCTCTCCTGAGGTGAGCTGGTAGCCCAGGGGTGAGGGAAGCCAAGCCAAGTCATGGGGAGGAAAGTGGCACAGATCATCTGAGCACAGGATTTCCTTTACCTAGAGGTAGTCATCCTGAGCCATCCAGGCACAGGGACAACCCTTTGAAGTTCGGAGAGCCTAGGTACTTTAGGTACCGTGCTGCACAATAGGAGATGTGAGAGACTCTGCTAACAAGTTCATAGGACAGCCCATGCTGTCATCTGCAAGCCTTTCTCCCTTGCCAAAGCTTTAATATGGTTGGCTCTGCCTTGGTGCCTATGTCAAAGTAGCTTGAGTATCACTCAAGCAGCCATGCTGGAGTCATCAATGGTTCAAAGTACCAACATAACCTGTGCCTCTTTTGTGCTGTCCTCAGGCTACTGGGAGGTGAATGGGTTTGGTCTCCTGGGCATATACAAGTCTGACTTGGACAAGATCGGGGGCATGAACACAAAAGAGTTCCGGGACCGCTGGGGAGGAGAGGACTGGGAACTCCTGGACAGGTAGGCATCTATTACCATAATTCATGTGCTCAGGAAGGGAGACACATTAAATCCTGGAGAACAAATGACCAGGGGAGTCGGGATCTGAGAAGGCTGAGGTGACTAATGCCACCATAAACTTGGGCATTGAGAGAGAGTCTTTGAGCATGTCCTGATCTTAAAACTAGTAGGTGAGTGGACCCAAAATACACTGCTACAACCACCAATAAAAGAAGAGATAAGCTGTTTCCTGGAGCCTTCCAGATGCACTGCTGTTTGGCCATGGGCAGATCAAACACTGATGATTGTGAAGGCTTTGTCCTCTTCAAGCAGTGCAGTGCACAGCGGGTCCAGTTTGGGTCTCTCAGACTTCCCATACTATGTATAGCAATTGCCCAGAAGAACAACTGTCAGAGAGACATTTAAAGATCATGAGGTACAGTTACAATTCCTGAGAAGTTTATGACAAGGGATCTCTGCCATACAAATCCTAGGCCTCTGGGTTTGTAGATTTAGGGTTTGGGGCCTGTTCTGTCATTTGTGTCAGATGACTGCAGAAAAGACTATCATCCTGAGCAATCCCATGTTGCCAGCAGTCTTTTCTCCTAGCCTGACACATGCAGGCTGCTCCTGACCAGTCCTGCTCTCTGGGGTGCATAAACACTCAGCAAGTGTCATTAGATGCCTGCTTATGGATATGAGATACCCGCAAGCTATTTTGGACTCCTCAATTTGATTGCAGTCTCTTGACAACTGCACAACTTAAAAGAGATTTCCTGGGACTGAGCCCTGCAGTATCTTTGTGATCAAGTTTTCCTTAAGTCCACCCTTCTCCTTTCTGCCAGGATCTTGCAGGCTGGGCTGGAAGTGGAGCGCCTCTCCCTGAGAAACTTTTTCCACTGGTTTCACTCAAAGCGGGGCATGTGGAACCGGCGCCAGCTGAAGACACCGTAGCCTTCAACTACAGAGCTGCTCGGCAGCACCGTCCACTGTCTCGTCTTGACATGCACTTTAGCAAGGCACACAGCCGAGCACACAAACTCTTCCTCTGCCTCCAGAGTCCTCTGATGGGACGGCACAGCCGAGGAAGGGTCAGTCAGGCTAGAGGAGCGGGAGTTTCTCTTGTGAGCTGTTGTATCCAAGGTGTGGGATGATGTCTTGCTGGGAAGACATGTGGGGGAGATGTCAACAAATGAAGGACTTGTATTTCCTGCCATGCAGTCTGGTGGGTGGTATATTGGGAGAGGTGCCATATTTCCCATTGAGTCTTGCATGGTGCAAACCAGACAAACACAAATCCCAGCTAGGCCCAGAATGGTTTAGAGTAATACAGCTTCTCTTTAATACTTGAATTAAAAAAAAAAAAGAAAAACAAACAAAAAAACCAAAACCCCCCATTTCCTCCCTATTTCTTCTCCTTCCCCTTCTCTCCATGCTTTTGGACAGGGGACCAAAGTAAGTTCTCTCAATTGTATTTTGTCCACATGCCCATGTGCTGACCCAAGGAAATCTGGTTGCAGAGGAGCTGATAGGCACTTTAGGCTGCTGGTGCTTAGATGTTTCTCTGTGCTTTTCACTTCAGTCATTATGAAAAACTGTGCCCATACTCAGCAAATTATGGGCCATGGATGGAGATGCAAATATGTTTCCCATATGAGAGCTGCGTTTGCCAGCAGCTGGATGAGGTGGCAGGGATTGATGTTACAACTCCACTTAAATTATTGATCCACTACCTGAGGATGGTGGAGGATTTATAAAGAGAGGCTAGGAGGGCATCTCAGGAGGAACTTTGCAGCCTTATCTGACAGACGTGTGTGTTTGTCCTAATGATATCAGGGAAACCCTAGCAGGGAAGAAGTGGCAATATTTTATTAGTTGAAATATTGTGATTTTGTCAGAAAAAGAGGAGACAGAGTATTCTGTTCTCTAAATCCTGTACATTTATGCAGCATCTAAAGATTAATTTAATAAGTTATGGCCTCACAGTTCTGTCTTGTCATAGTTTGACATTTATGTAAAGAAGGGGCTTCGTAGTAGAAGAACTGGTACAACTATTGGTGCTTCATCTCTGGAACAGTCCTGGGAGCTCCGGTCTTGTATGGAGGAGGTGGCCTCAGGCCTTGGCACGTGCACTAGGTGTAAAGAAGAGGGCTGAGTGAACAAAAGGATGGGCAGACCCATGCTAGCGTTGGTCCAAGAACTGTGGAGAGCGCCTCCGTCCACAGCCAGCTTGATGCTACAGGGAATTTTCACCCCCTAAAACTCCCATTAATGTAAGGGAAAATTTTTTACCCCTGTAACCATTTTTAAAGACTGCAGAAATCCAGAAATCTCATCGCACTCAGTGCTCTACACTAGAGCTATGGTGTCCCCATACCATGCTGAAAAGGCTGCTAGTGGTTTCAAGCTTCAGGGCAGAGCATGACATAGGATGCTGCTCATGGCACCCAACTCCATGGGGAGCTGTTGAGAAGTGAGTAATGGAGTTATGCAGGATTCAAGCAATGCTGACACAGTACTAGAGTTGTTTGTTTTCTATGCTGATGGAGTGGATGTCAGTTGAGAATAGACATTCATTTATTAATAAATATGTGATGCTTTACAAGTCCATCAAGTTCCACTATTGCAGGAGAAAACTGAACATGCAAGTTCTGGCACGTGAGATAGAAATCTTGTCAAATCATCGACTTGCCTCAGTCTGGGTTTTGTGACTGATGGCGTCAGAAAAAGTCAACCAGATTTCAGAAAGTTTTGCTGTGCAGCATGGAGCTGTGGTAAGAGGCACACAAGAGATGGGTGTGTTGCTGAGTCCACAGAGCCTTTGTCAGAATGCAGATATTGAACATCTTGGAAGGGGCAGCCTTAGCCTTCTGCCCAAGCCAGAGTAGTCTGTTTATTGAGGAAAAGTATTTTCCCCATATAGAGATGAAGAAATCAAACACTGCTGTTGAGGCAAGAGGGAAGAGGCTGACACCAGTCAACAGTATTTTTTTTCCAATATATTACAGGAGTTTGGGAGGCCAGAGCCCTGTGATGCAATGTAATAAGTCCTGTTTCTGCCTGGAATGTGCAGCATCAGTTGTGCTCTCAGTGCATGTTGGAGCCTGTGCTTCACTCAATCACAGGCGCAACCTCATGAGTCTGCAGGTGAGCTGCTCTCCAGGCTCTGGGACTGTGCCTCCACAGCCTGTCTGGGCTGGCTCTGTCACGCAATCCCTGTGGAATGGGGAGAGGCTGAAAAGGAGGGCCAGCACCGGGACAAGGCGAGGCGTTAGCAGGACCCAGCTGTTTGGCCCCATCAAGCAGAGAATGGCATGATGCCGACTTTGCAGATGGAGAGCTGACGGATTTGGTGACGGCCCTTATGCACAGGGAGGCAAGATTTTTTGTACCATATGCTTTCACATCTGGCTTAGATGTGGTCTGCAGCACCTGAAGTTAGCAGTTGGCGTTCATCTGCAGACACCTGCAAGAATTAAGTGAATCCAGAAGGTAACTTACTTAGCTTAAATGATACAAGTAACCCCTCTTCCTCAGCATAGAGGACAGTCATAGAATCATAGAATGGTTGGGATTGGAAGAGACCTCTGTAGAACATCAGTCCCACCCCCCTGCCAAAGCAGGGTCACCTAGGGCAGGCCGCACAGCAAAAAGTAGGCTGGGAAGTAGGGTGCAGCTCTCACTCCAGCACTGCCATCAGAATTTGAAGATTTTGTACCCATGCTTTAAATGTTACCATGCTCTATCCTTCACGCCTTGTAATCCAGGCCAGTGGCAAGCAGAACTGTTTACCTCATGAGGACTCCTTGGTGCAGATGTAAGGAGTTAGTGTGTTTCAGTCTGATTTCCTGATGGTTAGTATCCCCGCTGTCAAAGCTGTCATCACAAATGTTCTTCCCTTTCTTGTATAGTGGGGATTCTTAGTTGGTATTTAGGCATTGTGGTAGTAAAAGTGATTAATACTAATTTGCATTCGTTGGTAGCTTTCATGGAGGAGCTCGGAGAGTGCCCATGGGGACAAAAGCTGTCTTCTAGCTCATGTGCTCAGACACTACTGCAGGTTACAGAGAAACAAGGGGCTACATGCTCCCTGGCTTGCTGGCCAGCAGCAAATCCTGCAGGAGCAACGCCAGGCTTTGCTCTGAGGCTGCTGCTGCTCTTCCAAAACAACCTGCAGGTTTTCTCCCTAGAGTCATGAAGAGGGGAAGAGCAAGGTGGCAGGAGCAGGTAGTCCCTCAGCCA
This sequence comes from Todus mexicanus, assembly GCA_013389965.1. NCBI lineage: Eukaryota > Metazoa > Chordata > Aves > Coraciiformes > Todidae > Todus > Todus mexicanus. The sequence goes on from WEIS01026660.1 coordinate 20,015, forward strand.
TGCAGTGAAAGGATGTGGCCATCCAGCGTGGTGTCCAGGCCACTGTGGTCCCTAATGGGCAGATAGTTCACCCCATCTGCAAGGTGGGCTTGTCTCTGCACCTGGCACAGCTCCCAGAGAATGAGAGGGAACCTGGCTTTACCACAGCCAGGAAGCTGACACCCCCCAACCAGCAGTCAATCTCATTTTTGTCATCAGGATCTTTTTAGGAAGCGTTATCTGAGTTTGCAGTGAAGTTTGCCCCCAATTTCTGGCCTTCATGTGCATCCTGGCCGTGTCCTTCCTCAATGGCAAGAGGAAATCAGTTGCATGGGATTTCCTGTGCATCAGGCAGGCAGGAGAGAACTGGTCCAGTAGCTCACTGGCTGGGGACAGCTGGAGAGATGATGGGCCACGCTGCAGAAGAGACCTTCGCTGGGACAGGAGGTGGCCAGGCTGGAGACCCTGGGCCCCCAAGTGTGAAGTGCGTGGCAGGGGGGCTCTGCCCACAAATTCTGACTCCATCTTCAGGACTGCGAATTTTGGGGATGAGGCTTGTTTTACCAGTCAGCAAATGTAACGAAGAAGGGCTGACTTTTATTCTGAGAGAAATGTTTTGTGTGAAAATTATAATGTGACTTGTTTTGTCATTGTCTTTAATGTTTTCCCAGTATGAACATCTCGCCTCTTCTCATTGCCTACAAATGTCTGAAGTTGATTGGTTTTTAGGTATTGATGCCTTGTGTTAAAAATCTGAACTGTACCTTTGAATTTTCTGCCTTAAAGTGGCTCTGTGCCTTCAAGATGACTCCTAGGCCACTGCTGTGATAGAGCTGGGGGATATACTGATTCTCCCTCATGTTTTATAAATACATTGTCTTCCTACAAGAGTGCAATTCTGTCCGTGTGTTACTCACACCCGCATCACCATGCAGCAGGGATTAAAAACCAGGTGTTGCTCCTCAGTATTCATATAACCGATGGCATAGGCGATACCAGAGAGACAGGTCGTTCTCTGCCTCAGCCAGCGAGAGCTCTGCAGCAAGAGGTGTGTGGGAGATGCAGCGAGCAAGGTTAGCCAGAAGTGATGAGACCTGTTTCAGTCCCCTCTAGGGATGTAGAAGATGGGATGGGAATAAAAATTTTTTTATCCTGTCTTCCTGACTTTATCTTGTGAAACAAAGTAGAAACAGTAGACAAGTACATGTCCCAGCAAAGCACAGCGTGCACAAATTGCAGTGTGATTATAGAGAATGTGCAGAATGAAGTCCCTCTAACATGCAGGAGACAATCCCTGGAGAAGACCACAGGGGAGAGCCTAAACCTGATCTCAGTACTTGCCACAGCCTACACAAATGGGTAGGCAGCTCTTTCACAGCAGGTACTTATTTAGATTCGGATTTGGCCCTTTTTCACTTCAACTGCACCTCCTTTGAGTATAGTAAGCTTGGCAGGAGCTGGAGTCAGATATGGAGAGGGAAAAAGGCAGCCAAGGTTGCTAATGAGTCTGATTCCATTATAATGAGAAACAATTATTAAAGGTGACAAGGGAAAAGCATTCCAGCATGCTGCCAGTCTTCTGCTCACCTGGGCTGGGTGACAGGAAGCCCTCTCTGGTTGGACAAACCTCACACGCTGCTGTACCTGGCCTGAGAACTCTGAGATGATGATGTTGAAGTTGAGGTCTGCTAATGAAATTTCCCTCATTGCTTCCTTCCCAGGTGAAGCTTTTAGGGTTTTTTCTCTCTTTATGTTCAGTCATCAATGCTAATTGCTTTGCCTCCTACTCTGTGAAGCAATGAGTCGCAGGATTTGGGACCTGCACATGGGATGCATCATTTTTTTCCTTTATGAACTCAGCTGGCCAGTAGTGACTCAAAGCCCTTAGCTGGTGGGTTTGCATTGGCTAGAACCTGGTTTGTTGCCTCTACAGTGAAGCCTTTTTCTAGAGAGCAGGACAACAGAGACTTTCCAGAAACATTCACCTCTGTTTCCTGTCAGTCTCAGCAGAGATTGAGGACTAAGGTAAGCAGCAAACTCAGTGTTGCTTCAGACCTGCGATTCCCCAGTCAAAGTGGAGGACCTGCTTCACCAAACAGGTCCTAGACTGTGCTCAGCTTTGCTGATTAAAGTTCTGGTAAATACATAATTGGCATTTTCCACCCTGCTCTTTCTTTTCAGCTTTCCTTCAGCTGCAAACAAGCCACTGTCATTTGCTTGTACTAGCTGGTACTAGCCTGTAGCCTTACCTACAAACCTTTGTGGGCAGGATCATTCACACTCTCTCCAGAAAAAAGCACCACCTGTGACTTAAACAGAAATTTAGTTCTGTAAAGACAAACACAGAGTACAAATGAAATCTGCCCATATATATTTTTTTTTTATGTCAGACACTCCAAGAAGCTCTGGAAGACCAATATGTGTTGATTTTCATGACATTTCTTTCTCAATGGTGGGAAGATTATGCAAAATGAAGAATCCAAGTTGAACTCTGATTCTGCCATACCATGAAAAAATCATTTCTTAATCAAAAAAGCATGTCATTATTTAAATAGGCTTATACCAGACTATTAACATATCAGTTTTTTAGCGTGAAATACAGGGTTACAAAATTTAGGATTGAAAATTTTACTCATTAAAAAAAAAAAAAAAGAACTGAAAAGTCATTAATTCAAAGACTTTTCTTCTTTAAGGAAACAAATTGTTCTAGTACAAGAGAACTCCCAGCATTGTCAATATAAAAATGATTTATTTAAAAACATTTATGTTAGGGATAAGACCTTAAATTTTAATGGTGATTTTTTAATAAAGTAATACACTATGTAGCCATCATTCCTTATTGTGGCAATGAGCCTGGAGTGTCTACTTATGTATAATAATTCTTCATTTTCTACAAAATATTGTCAGGCTATTCTGACATCAGTGCTGATAGGTCCCTAGTGATGACATCAGACCATAATATCTCTTTTCTGTCATTATTATTTTTCCAATTCTAGAAATATCTGTTTGGTTTTTTAGCTGTGTTGCTTTTAATTTTAAACAACTAGGAAAACATTTGAACTGGTTTTAGGTATGTTGATATACACACAATTTTCTCTATTCCCCTGAGAACTTCTTGAGTTTTTAGCTTCAGAAATCCATCCCAACCTTTGGAAGGTAAACTATTAGGTAGCATTGCTTTAAGTCTAGCAACTTATGCTTGAGACAAAAAAAAAAAAAAA
>WEIS01026667.1:0-25785 GCA_013389965.1 Todus mexicanus
TGCGTGTGCCGAGGAGGGCTCTGCCAGCGGAGCGCGGCTCACCCGGCCAGGCTTCTGTGACACACGGTGCTCGGGACCACCCCACGCGGCACTCGGAGCCACGGGACCGGTGCGGCACGGTGTGAGTTGCAGTGACTGGAACAGGGCCTGTTGTTGTTGTTTGTTTGACAGCCGGGGCACCGCTCGAGGTGTGAGTGGTTTGAACCAGGAGTGTTTGGGCAGGAGCTGTTTATGAGCGGTGCTTTCACATCTCGGAGCCCTGTGGCCACAGCAGCAAAGAGGGGAAACCCTGTGAGCTTTGTGTGCACCCAGGGGAGGTTGGTGGCCGTGGGGTGTTCCCGGCTGCTCCGGGAGTCCCAGAAGGGTCCTCGCTTCTCCTGAGCGTGATTTCCATCACAGACAGATCTTCCTGCCTTGAGCTGGTGAGACTGGAGAGAACAGGCCTGATGCTTGTGCTTTCCCTTCCTCTCACCCACTCGAGCGCTGGTGCCAGTCCCTGGGGGTGATGCCAAAAGCCGGTGGTGCCGCACGGCTGCGGGTTCTCCATCGGGACGTGCCAAGCGCGCATGGATCAGAAGCGCCTGGTTTGCTCTGCGGGGCCCCGGGTGCTGCTGTGGCAGTGGCTGCTCCTGCTGTGTGCCCATGGGTGGGTCCTGAGCCCGCTGGGTCCTGGGCATCACAGAGCTCAGAGGGAGCAGCTGGTGCCGCAGCAGAGCCAAAGCAGACGGGGCGAAACACGGGCTGCGTTCGCTCGGCTGCGTTCCGGGGCGAACCACGAAGCTTGGTTTCTGTCTCGCTTCAAACAGACTAGTGGAAGCTTTCGATTCCTCCCTGATCAGCACTTAGACTTCCCTTAGGCGTCATAGAAAGCGGCTCCGTTTCTTTCTTTTCAACTTCGTGCGAAGCGTCTCGAAAAAAAAAAAAAAAAAAAAGCACTTGCACAATGACGTGAACGTGTTCGACTCTAAGCATCAAAGCACTGGATCGCGATGAGCCCCCCCCGTCCCCTCCGCCCGTTTCGATCTACTGACTGACGCTGGGGTTCTCCGTGCTGTACTGTGTGTGTGTGTGTGTGTGGCGGGGAAGGGGGAGGCGTCGTGGCGCGGGACCCCGGCGGCTCAGCCGCCGGACAGCGGGCAGCAGCGAGCGGTGCCGCCCGCTCGGGTCCGGCGCCGGCAGCGTGAGGGCGACCCCCAGCCCCTCGGCGACGGTCAGTAGCGTGTTCACAAGCCATGAACCTTCTCCTCTGTAGTGTTGAGTGATACTGTGATTAAAACCCTTATTGAATGATTCCGAAATTATGATTATTATTTTTTTTTTCCCTCTCGCTCTCTCTCTCTCTCTCCTGTCGTTAATTCTTTATTACCACTTTGGGAAGGAAGGAAAAAAAAAAAAAAAGAATAAAGAAAAAAAAAAAAGAATGCGAAAGAAAAAAAAAGGCAGCTTTGATTTCCAAATGTGCAATTCACATGTGAACAAAGTAATTCTGAAAGTAATTCTCAATGTATTTTACGTTCTCGTTGCTCTCTTCAAAGCAAGAGGTGTTTTGCCCTGATGTCATTTCCAGCCTGCAGAAGATGTAATTTAAGACATATATATATTGTGCTTGCAAGAATCATAAATCTGTGCATCCTATGTCATTCCTTTTCCCATTGTTACAAATACAGATATGATTTGGGGGGGGGGTTGTTTGGGGGTTTTTTTGTTTTGATTTTGTTTGGTTTTTTTTTTTCTTTAGAACTGTATAGTGGTTGTTTTTTAAAAAAAAATCAATTGTAAATGTCTGGTTTTCATATAATGTTTAAAAAAAAAAACATTGAGAAAGAGGATGGTGCTTGTTCCATATCATTCTTGATTGTATATTGCTTCTGTTATGTTTATAAGTAAACTGTGCATGACTTGTGTTTAGCAGTCATTATGGTGTCCGTTTGTGAAATTTTTATTAAAAAGAAAAAAATTCCGTAGATGCACTTATTGTATATGTGATTAGATTATTTCTTTTTTTTTTTCTTTTTTTCAAATTTTATTTTTTCCTTCCTTGGCAGTTCAAGGCTTCAAACCACAGACGCAAAAAAAAAAAAAGAAGAAGGAAAAAAAAAGTGTTGGCAGTTATTAATTAATATGAAATCGCTTTGTTGGGAGCATAATGAAATATAAAAGATACGAAGCGTAGAAAATAATTAAAAAGAAGCGATTTGACAAAATTTCATTTTGATGCTTGTGATAAAAGACCAATGTACTTGTGTAGAGAAATTCCTTCAAAATAATGACTAGGAGAAGCTGATTTCGAGGTTAATGCTGTAGAATAGGAATGTATACCAAATGTAATCTTTCCAATGCTACGATGAATTTATACATGAGATTGATATGCAATAAACCTGTGTGCTTTTATAAGCAGTGGTCCTGTCGGCTTCTTTCCTTGGAAGAAGGGGTGCGGACCTGGTGCCGCGCGCGGTGACAGGGTGGTTGGATGGGTTCCTCCGGGCTTTGCCGACAGGTAAGTGGGGACGGCGTGGAGCCAGCCCGGGAGGTGTTCGGGGGGGATGGAAGAGGAGCAGGAACTTGGACCAAATAAATGATCTGATGAAGAATTGGGGTCTCGGGATTTGTCACAGTCTGCAAAAATAACACCTTTTGTTGCTCCCCTTCCCGAGCAGCTCGTGCCGGCGCAGGAGGAAGGCAGTCCTCCGCCGTCCCCACCGCTTGAGGTAACTCTGCCTCGGTGGTGACTTTGTTGTCTGGTGTTTTACGGGCTTGATTTGTAATACTTGAAAAGAGCTAAAGTACTCGAGGATGGAGACCCCTCCTTGGTGCCCAGGTCCAGGAGGACCAGGTGACCACGCTTCACGGGCAGGTCCATGCACAGGGACGTGTCACTCGGAGTGAGATGGTTCTGGGGTGGGGGAGCGGGTTAGGACAAAGCCTCAGCGAGCTCTCTAAAAACGCCGAGAATATTTCCTTTCCCGACTACGAGCCGAGAGTTAGCGAACTCTCCAGTGATAGCGGTCAGACGTTTCAGCGGGGGCCCTGGGAGCAAAAATGACTTGAAAGCCCAGGGTCTTTGAGCTAACGACGCGCATTACCAAACTGATGAATGGTCTCCGCTTCAAAAAGTCATTCATCGTGATCAAATGATGGTATCCCACGTCCAGCGTAATGGCCCTTCCCTGGAGTTCACCGCGGAAGGGTTTCAGCCTCCGCTGAACTCTTGAGTAGAGCCCCTCTGCCTCGCTGTGCCGGCTGCCAACCTTTCTCCTTATTAGCCCCGGAGGGAAAGGAAAAAAAATAATAATCTATCGGGTAAGAAAGCTCTGATAATAGAGCGATTGTCAGGCAGGCCTCGGAGAGAAGAGAGTCTTTTAACAGAGTATTGCTGACAAGTGGACTTTGTCATCTAGAAAGCACTTGAGATTCACCATAAACCAGCGAGAAAAAGGCCCCATTTTTAGGGGCGGGGGGGAACCAGAGCAGGGGGCGAAGGAGAAGGTCAAGGAAAAGTCTGTTCCCAGTAAATAGAGCACTGTTGAGCCCGGCCTTACTGGGCAGCTGAGTTACGGGGTGGCTGGCAACAGCCTGACCCTTAGGTTCTCTTTCCCGCGGGGTCTGCACGTCCCAGCAGAGCGTGTGTGGCACTAACGCCTCCGAAACGCGTGTTTGATGCACTTGCAGGGGGACGGCCCAGGGCTGAAGTTGCTCCAGCAGGTCTTGTACCTGCCTTTAGTGAGAAACAGCCCCGGGCCTGCCTGAAATCGCGGTGTCTGCCATGAGGACAGGCAGGGAGCGGTTCTTTGTCACCCGTTAACGCGATGGGAGAACGATGCCAAATAATCCCGTACCCTTCAGCGACCTGGTGCAGAGGGTGACCCCAGAGAGTCCAGGGCTAGCGGAGAAGCGCCTGGCCAAGGGGAACAGCAGAAAAAAAAATCATGTTTAATTCAGTTAAATCGTGTTTAAAATCATGTTTAATTCCCCCCAGAGCGCTGCGTCCAGTTCTGGAGCCTCTGTTACAGGAAAGATCTGGACAGGCTGGAGCGTGTCCAAAGAAGGGCCACGAGGATGATCCGAGAGCTGGAGCAGCTCTGCTGAGAAGCCAGACTGAGAGAGTTGGGGTTATTCAGGCTGGAGAAGAGAAGGCTCCGAGGAGACCTTCTTGTGACCTTCCAGTATCTGAAGGGGGCTACAAGAAAGCCGGGGAGGGACTTTTCAGGATGTCAGGTAGTGGTAGGACTGGGGGGAATGGAGCAAAACTAGAAGGGGGTAGATTGAGATTAAAGATGAGGAATAAGTTCTTCCCCAGGAGGGTGATGAGACCCTGGCCCAGGTTGCCCAGGAGGTGGTGGAAGCCCCATCCCTGGCAGCCTTTAAGGCCAGGCTGGATGGGGCTCTGAGCAACCTGCTCTAGCGGGAGGTGTCCCTGCCCATGGCAGGGGGTTGGGACTGGATGAGCTTTGAGGTCCCAACCCTGGCAATTCTCTGACTCTGGTTCAGCTCAGCGGGGCCAGCCCCGGGCCGGGGCGCGGAGCTGCAGCTGAGCAGAGCTCCCCTCGACACCGGAGCTTCCCTGAGACAGCGGCCGAGCCCCAATCCCGGGGAGAAAGGGGCCGACCCACCTCATCCAGTCCCGCCCCGTCCCGCCCCGTCCCGGTCCCTCCTGGTCCCTCCTCCCGGGGCGGCCCCAGACCCGGCCCCGCTCCCGCCCCGTCGGTTCCAGGGACCCCGGGGAGGCTCCGGCCCCGGCCCCGGGGGCGGTGGAGCCCCAGCAGAGCCCCAGCAGCAGCCGGCAGAGCCCCGAGAGTCCTCCCCGTCCGAGCCGGGCCCCGGGAGGAGGCGGTGAGTACCTGGGGAGGACCCGGCGGCTCCGGCCCCTCGGGGCTGGGGGCGGCTGGAGGTGCCGGGGCCGATGTGCGTGTCCTGGGGGTGCTGGAGCCTGGGGGGAGCCCCGGACCCGATGGGTTTTGTTCCCCAGGGTGGGTTTCGTTCCCGCTGGTGCAGCCGGAGCAGCCCGAGGGTCAGAGCAGAGGCAGCGGTGGAGGGAGGGGAACATCTCCCTGCTGGGGAAAGGCTGAGGGAGCTGGGGCTGTTCAGCTTGGAGAGAAGGAGACTGAGGGGGAACCTCATTAATGTTGATAAATACGGAAAGGGCGAGTGTCGGGAGGATGGAGCCAGACTCTGCTCGATGGCTCCAGGGACAGGACAAGGGGTAACGGGTGTGAGCTGGAACACAGGAGGTGCCACTGGAATCTGAGGAGGAACTTGTTTGCAGTGAGGGTGCCAGAGCCTGGCCCAGGCTGCCCAGGGGGGTTGTGGAGTCTCCTTCTCTGGAGACGTTTCAAACCCACCTGGACGAGTTCCTGTGGGACTTGGTCTGGGTGATCCTGCTCCGGCAATGGGGGGATTGGACTGAAGGAGCTTTCGAGGGCCCTTCCAATCTCCAACATTCTGTGATTCTGTGATGTGACAGCTCTCTGGCCCAGAGGCCTGTGTCCCTCGTCCAAGGACAGGAAAATAAGCAGCATCTTGATCAAATGAGCTTTTTTGATGGGTCTGCGTTGTCCTCCTGCCAGTTATTGATGCAGCGAAGTGTGTTCAAGTCTTGGTTTCTTTTTCCCTGGCCTGTGGCCTTTGAAAAGGAGCAGCTCGGAGGTGGGGATGGCGTATGATGAGACCTTGGAGAGGAATTAAACCATTCCTCCTCAGATTCTGCAGTGGGGCAGGCCGCGGGTGTGAAATGCCCTCTTGGGTGTTTGTTCTGTCGTGCACGGTACGTGGTGTGGCACAGGAGGTGGTGACTGAGCTCAACCCCAGACGAGGAGCTGCAGGGACTCGGGCAGGTGTGGAGCTGCTCCTTGGAGCAGTTTGGGACAGGTGCAACCTCTGAGGAGCTCAGGGCTCGCCGTGAGGCGCCCACCAGGGTTTTCACCATCCAGCAACCTGGGGGAAGTGGAAGTCAGGAAGGTAAAGGCGCTGGAGGCTCAGGCTGGCGGCACCCCCAGTCCCCAAAGGGGTCTCAGGGAGGACGTGGAGCTGTGACTGTGGCAGAGGAGAAGCCAGGGCTGGGGGATGAGCCTGCCTGCAGCCTGCTGTGTGGCCCAGCCTCTCCTCAGCACCTGGCCGCATCCTGCATCGCGCTGCCTGGAGCCGGACGGAGGTTTCAGGAGCCGCCAGCCCAGCCCCAGCGCAGCAGGAGGGGTGTGTGGATGGTGCGAGCATCCTGAGCTCTTCTCCGTGGCCCCAACAAGCCCATTTGGTTCCCGGTGTGAAGTGGTGCGCTGAGCACGGCCAAGGGACCATGTCCCCTGCCTCGCTGGTGGGAGTCATTCCATCTGTCTGTCTGTCTGTCTTACGCAGCTCTCTGCTTCTCTGTGCCCGCCATCATGTCTCGGAGCCCACCTGTGGATGACGAGACCTTCCTCCTGGAGTACCGATGCCACCCGGTGCGGCCGAAGCCGCCCAGCCCGACCTCCCAGCCCGGGAAGCGCAGCTCTGCTGACACCGCCTCGCTCTCGGCGCTGGGCTCACCCACCTCGGCCGAGCCCCACCGCGTCGTCCTCAGCACCCAGAGCCCGGCCGCGCTGAAGCTGGGAACCCAGCAGCTCATCCCTAAAAGCTTGGCTGTCTCCAGCAAGACCAAGAACAACCCCACCCGACACCAGAGCTTCGGGGCAGCCGGGTCATGCCAGGAGCTCTTGGGTCCCAACCTGAAGCAGGCACCTGTCCCCAGCCCCTCTCTGGAGGTGGAGGAGGATGGTGGAGGGGCCCTCAAGCGCAACCTGAGGAACATGTCCTACCGCGCAGCCATGAAGGACGCGGAGCCGGCGCCGGTGAACGCCGTCCCCTCGCTGAAACCCGTGTCGGAGGAGGGCAGCGCCCTGCCTGCCCGCAGCCCCGGCAGGAGCAAGGTGGGATTTGCAACCACTGCCACCCGGTTACGCTCGGGCGGGGATGGAGCGCCCGTGTCTGGTGATGAGCTGCTGCTGCTGAGGGATCTGCAGGGCTGTGTGAGCTCAGCATGGAGCTGGCCGGGCTTGCTGAGCTTCCTGACCTGACCTATGCCTTGGGAAGCCTGCGTGTCACCAGCAGATGCTGGAGGTCCCCAGAGAGAGCCCAGAAATAGCTGACACGGCTTTTGCTGGGAGTGTAACTGGCTGCTCTGGGGCTCCCAGGCAGCCGCGGACATGTTTGCAGGGTGGGGCTGGCCGGGCGCACGGCTCCGCGGTGGCGGCCGCTTGAACACAAACCCGGGTGAAGCAGGCCCGGGGAAAAAAGAGACACAGGGCAGGCAAAGTCCAGGTGCGAGGCAGGTAGACGCGAAAGGCGGCGGCGGCGTCGCCACAAGATGGGTTAGATCGTGACCCCGATAGCGCGCGGCGAAAGCTGAGTCACTTCGGTAAGGCAAACAAAAGCTCGGGGAGAAATCTGGCTGAAGGAACAGGGCGGTGTTTGCTGCCTGGCCACGCAGGTAACGTCTCCCCTTTCTGAAGGAGCCCAAACGCTTCCCAGGGCCACAGAAACGCCGTAACTGCAGCGTGTTCTCCTCTTCTTCCTCCCGCAGAAAACCTTGGGGCGGAAGCGGGTGCAGAAGCGCGGCGGCTCGTTCAAGGACCGTGAGTGCTGCCTCCCTCCCCTCTGCCTTCCAAGGCACCGGGCTGCTCCTCCTTGAAGCGAGCCCCCAGGAACCCCTTTGCCGGCCGTGCTGCTGCTCATCCCTGGCCTGGGGGAGTCGCTTTTGCCTTCGTTTCCCCACCTGCGAGAGCAGCTCGGCTGCCCCGCTCCCCGGGCGCGCTGACGCCCAGGCTGCTGCCGCTGCTGTGCTGGCAGCTGGAGCGCTCCCAGCTCCGCTCGCGCTGGGCAAACACGGGAGAGCTGCGCCTGGCTGCGGGGAGCTATCGGGAGCTGCTGCTGCTTAATTGGTGCTGTGCAAAGTCCAGCTTGGCGGGGAGGTGCCGGCCCCTGGCTTGTGGCTCTTGGCAGTGGCGGGAAGGGAAGGGAAGCCACGGGCTGCAGCTGGGAGAGGCTTCGCTGACCTCGTGCCTTTCCCTCCGCAGAGCCCCGGCTGTACCAGGAAATCCGTGAGAGAGGCCTGAACTCTGTCAGCCATGAGTCAGATGAGGAATCCATCCCAGAAGAGCCGGCCCCCGTGGGTGCGGCAATCGTGGTGCAGAGCTATCGCCCGGCGCAGGTCACCTGGAGCCAGCTCCCGGAGGTAGGGACAGGAGCCAGCCCAGAGAGTCTGAAAGGGTCCCCCAATGGCCCCACTCGCCCTCGTGATGTGCTGCAGCCACAGCCGCGGGTACTTTGAGAGCTCCCTGAGCTGCTGAGCAAACCCTGAGTGGGTAATTGTGCAGCATTAGCCTTTGCAGCGGGGTGTTCTGGGGCTTTCCAGCCCTGGCTGGCACACGCGGGTTCCTGTCCAGGCTCGTCGGGTGCCGGCAGAGCTGCTGCGGTTGCACTTGTGAGAGGTTCACCCCCAGAGAGGGGGAAGGAGGAGGTGCTGCTGCTGCTGAGTGCCTGGTGCTTGGAGCCTCCTGCAGAGCAGCAGCTCCTGGCAGGGGGGCTGCGACGGGAGATGGAGCCGTGGGAGATGCTGGGATGGGAGATGCTGCGGTGGGAGATGGAGCCCTAGGAAGCTGGTGGGCTGCGCAGGGCTGGGCACAGCCCCAGACCGCACTAGAGGGCGTGCAAGGACCGTCGGCGAAGGCGATGCTCACCCGGCCTCTCCTCGCAGGTGCTGGAAGCGGGCATCCTACAGCGGGTGTCGCCCGAGGAGCGCAAGCGGCAGGAGGTGAGAGGGGCCGTGGACGTGTCCAGGGGAGCGGGACCACGCGTGGCTGTGCCCGAGCCCCTCGCAGGAGCAGGGCTGGGCTCAGCTCCTCCAGACGGGGTCTCTGGGGCTGCCATCTCCACAAGTCTTGGCGAGGAAGAAGGCAACGCCTTTGCACGCTGGTGGGAAATAGCCCCTGGAAAAGAAAAGAGCTTATGCTGTGGCTTATGAGCGGCTAAAACACGCTGAAGTTAGTTAGTGGTGTCGGCCAGGCGGCGCACGAGGTGATGCAGGGAATGCCGTGCTGTCGGAGCAAAGTCATTTCCAGTGGCTTGGTGCCAGCCAAATGCAAATAAGATATAACAAGGTTTAATTCCCTGCCTTGTTTAGTGGGTCTGTGCTGCTTCACCTTCGCTGCCCTGCTCCTTTCAGGCCATGTTTGAGATCATCACGTCCGAGTACTCCTACCAGCACAGCCTGAGCATCCTGGTGCACCACTTCATGAGGTCGGAGGAGCTGAAGGAGACCATGACTCAGACGGAGCATCACCACCTCTTCTCCAACATCAACGACATCCTGACAGTCAGCACCAGGCAAGCGGGGCCCGTTGGTGTGGGACCCAGGGCCTTGTCTGCTCGGGGGGAAACGGGAAAAGCCGCCGTGGGAACGTTGTTAAACATCCCTCAGTTTCCTTGTCCTGCCCTGAGTCGTGCCGTGACGTTCTCTGAAATTCTCTCCTTAGCTTCTTCGAAGACTTAGAGAAGCGGCACCAGGAGAACCCCCTAATCCCCGACATCAGCGACATAGTGGAGGAGCACGCCTCGAACCGCTTCAGCCCTTACATCAGCTACTGCTCCAACGAAGTCTACCAGCAGAGGACCCTTCAGAAGCTGCTGTGAGTCCTGCCGTGCGCTCAGCCCTCGGGCTGCCAAAGGGGTTGCCCACGAGGGCTGTCTGGGCTGCGGGGATGCCGGCTGGGTGGGGATGGGACCAGGACCTGCCCGTGGCTCCCTCAGCCTCTGGTTCTTTCCTTTTCCCTGAGCAAAGCTGCCTGCTTTCTGCGCAGAGCTCAGCTTCTAGACCCCCGTGCGTCTGTGGTGGGTGATTAGTGCGTGATTCGTGTCCTGCTGGTGGACTCAGCATCTCAAGGTGCTTTTCCAGGGCCTGCTGACAGATCAGTCTGTTCTCCGGCCCAGCCGTGCGCCCTGAGCTCAGCAGATGCCACGGACACCAGCGGCAGCGGTGCCGTCACCGCGCTGCGTTTCTCCTGCAGGGAAAGCTGCTGGACAATCCTGGTCGCTGAAGAACAGAGTTAACGCAGCTTTCTTGTCCCGTTCCAGAACCACAAACCCCTCGTTTAAAGAGACCTTGAAACAAATCGAAAGGAAACCCGAATGCGGAGGCCTGCCGCTGATATCGTTTCTCATTCTCCCTATGCAGAGGGTGACGCGGCTTCCTCTGCTGTTAGATGTAAGTCAGTGGCATCGCTCAGCACCTCCGAAGAGGTGCTGTACCCGGTCTGAAACGGGTTGCAGGGGTGAGGGCCAGGGGGCCACCCAGCACATGAGTGCTGGTGAGGCACATACCTCTGTGAAAGCCCCAGCAGAGCCCAGTTTCCCAGCTGCCGGCACCATTAACCCTCCCTTGCAGCGCTGTCCCCACTGCCAGGCTCACCCCTGGGAGCAGCTCCAGCGCGTGTTGCATCCGCAGCTGCCCAGGGAGCGGCCGAGGCGTGGTTCTATCTCTTGCCGTGTCACTAAAGCCTCTTATCTTGCAACTCTAGACTGTCTGTCAAAAAACCAAAGCGTGCACCGCAGCGTACGGGGCTGCCACCAGAGCTCTGAAAACCATCAGCAAGGTGAGGCCCGGCTGCTCTCCACCTCCTGTTCTCCCAGCCACCGTTCCGTCGCTCTGGCCCTCAACCTGCCTTTGTGGCATCTCTTTTTTCCCCTCCCTGTGTCTGTTCGCTTCAGGCTTCTCTGCTCCAGTAGCTGCTGAATGTACTCGTCTTCTCCCTCACTTTTTTCACCTGATCTTGGGGCTTTTTTCCTTTTCCTTGACCCATCTTCTGTCCTTCCTCTCGGTGCCGTCTTCTCCATTAGCTCTACCCCCTCTCAGAACCCCTGGGTGGCAAGTGGCGATGATGTCTGGGCTCAGCATCCTGCCCTTCTACCCTCGGGGTGTTCTTCTTTCCCAGCTGGTTAAGAGCTGCAACGAGAGAGCTCGCGCCATGGAGAGGACAGAGCAGATGGTCACCCTGCAGAAACAGCTGGAGTTTGGGAAGAAGAAGGTGAGGTCTTGCGGAATAAATCTTCCGGGGCGTGCTGGGCTGCCTGTCAGGACCGTCAGATGTGGGCAGCTTTCCGAAGGGCTCTAGGAAAGCCTGGGCTTCGTGCCCCACCGCTGCGGGCCAGGGGCTGTGGGGTGCACGGCGGCTCTGCCTCCCCACCCGCCTCCCGGAAAGGCTCCTGGAGTTTGGCAGCGCGTGATGTGTCCATCCCGACTGACCCCAGCGTCTGCTGCGAGTTCAGATCCAGCTGCTCGGCCGGATTCCGCCTGTTCCTTGCGAGACGGGTCGTAAGTCAGACTTTCCCCGGCTCCGTTTCAGCCGTTCCCGCTGATTTCTGCGTCCCGCTGGCTGCTGAAGCGGGGGGAGCTGTACCTGCTGCTCTCGGAAGAGGCCGGCATCTTCCGCCGCGGGGCCGGCAGGCTCTGCTACCTCTTCTTGTTCAATGACGTCCTCATCATAACCAAGAAGAAGAGGTAAGGATCGGCAAGGGCTGGCCCTTCCTTTCCCTGAAGGAGCCCGTCAGGGGCTCTGAGCCGGCGCTGGGAGGCGGCTGGGTCCCCGCCGACGGCATCCGCTGATCCCACCTTTGCCGCAGCGAGGAGAGCTACGCCGTCATGAACTACGCCACGCTGGACCAGCTCACGGTGGAGAAGATCGAGAACACGGAGCACCCGCCGTCCCCTCCTCCCGGCAAGAGCGGCAGCGCTGGCCCGGCCCGCGGCGCGGCCGGCGGGCACCTGCTGCGGGTGGTGATGGAGAAGGACAGCGAGGGCAGGCGGGAGGAGATCGTGCTGTCGGCAGAGACGCTGTGAGTGCCCCGCTGGGGTTTCACGGGGTGCATGTTCCTGCCTGTGGGATAAATGGGTGCCATGGGAATCCCCTAGAGGCTTCTGTGAAGCATCTTCCCCTCCCCGCTCCTCCTCCCAGGAAGGGCGGCCTGCGCGGGCATCTCCCCTTGCTCTGCCTCTTTCCCTCTCTCAGATTTCCCGTATAATTCCCGAATTCTACTTTTCCTGCCCAAACTAAGCAAAGCATCTGGGCAGACCGTGCCGCTTGTGAGGCATCTTTACCCGGAATGCTCTGACCGAGCTCTTGCCCAGTCTGCCCTTGAAAACCTTCACCCTGCTGGGAATGTCCCAGCTACTGCTGACAACTCAGATGCTCTCTGAGGCTTCCTTCTCCTCTGCCAGGAGTGACCGGGCCCGGTGGATCGCTGCACTGATGCACAGAGACAAGGCGAAGCCAGACACCGTCCCCAAAGGAGGTACTGGCACCCTGGAGCTCAGGCCTGGCCAGGGGGGGATCAGAGGCTGTGCTGGAGCCTGAGTGTTTGCATGCACAGGTTCCTGCCCCGTCCTCATCTGCTCCGGCTGGAGAAGGAGCTGAGGGCGCGTGTTGGAGAGGAGAGCTCAGGCCACCGCGCTTCGCTCCTTGGGAGCTGCCTCCCATTAAATTATCAGTCAGAATAAACCTTAAAACACACGTCCTGGGAGGCACGGTGAAATTCCAGGAATGCCTCAGGCTGTGGGTCAGAAGACATTTGGCTTCTCCTCCCCACGAGGGGCAGGGATGGGAGGGAAGTGGAGCAGGGCTTGCCGCGGAGCCCCCGAGCAGCGGTGCCAGACGGGGGTGCCAGGCTGCGGCTCCCGGCCGTGCCTGCTCACCGGGACCCTGCTGTCCTCTGCAGAGCTGAGCCAAGTAGAGATAACCCGTGCCTACCTGGCCAAAGAAGCCGACGAGATTTCCCTGCAGCAGGCTGACGTTGTGCTGGTGCTGGGCGAGGAGGACGGTGAGTGTCGACGCTGCGGGAGCTGCGGCTGGGGAAGGTTTACCTTAGGTGAAGCTGTGGTGGGGGGAACAGCCTCGGGAAAGGGGGATTGCAGCGATTCTCAGAAGCTTCCAGGAAGCCCGAGCTGCTGTTGGGGTCCGTGTTCTTGGCTGCTGCTGGGTCCCAGCAGATGGCAGCAGGTTCCTGGAGGCTGATGGAGGTGGCAGTGCTGTGAGTGGCTCCTGTGCTGGCAGCCAGCAGCAGAGACCTCAGAAATCAGAGAAATAAGCCCCAGGACAGGCAGGAGATCAGAAACCTCCTCCCCTGCAAAGCTTTCTGTGGGTGTCTCTGGCTGATACCCCACCATGGGATGGGGAACGGTGCATCCCCCTCCTCAGGAGCCGTGGCCCTTCCTCATTCTCTGTCCTGTTGTTCTCCTCCCAGGCTGGTGCTGGGGCGAGCGGCTCAGGGACGGCGAAAGGGGCTGGTTTCCCCAGTCCTGCGCTCGGCAGATCACCAGCCGCGCAGCCGTGGAGTGCAACGTCCGCAGGATGGAGCGGCTGCGGATAGAGACCGACGTGTAGGGACCAGCCAGGGGACGGTGCCTCTGTCGGGATGTGTTTCTGGGGTCTTCAAACCTCTGCGGACGGAGCTCGTAGTGAGAAGGGAGCAGGAGAGCCCTTCTCGAATTGTGTTTGTCTTGATCTTGCTGTTGAGGAGCGGTCAGTGGCTGTGACAGCCGCTAATGAATGTGAGCCCTGGCATCAGAGCACTCCTGGCCAGTGCCAGTATTAATGACCTGGAACAGGCGTCGGGAGGCAGCCGAGGTGCTGGCTCCAGTTGAAACGGCTGCGGCCGTGTTCTGGGCTCTGAAGCAGCTCGTGCTGCGTCCCTGGGCTGCTGCCTGCTGGCCCCGGCTGCTCACCTGGCCTGGGAAGACCAGAGCGTAGGGAGAGCACACCTGAGTCCGGAACTTTTACCTACTTCAGTCTATGTGCTCTGTTTATTCCTCCACCCAATTTTCCCCTCGTTCTTTCCCTTCCCACACCTCCCCCCAGTTATTGGTGGTTGTTCTGAGCACACGGTGAGCTGCGGGGTGAGGTGACACCCACCACTCCTCCTGAACCAGCAGATGCCGAGGGCTGGTGCTGCCGGAGTTGTTCTCATGGGGTCAGAACTGGGACGCTCCAGCTGGAGGGAAGCGATTTGCGAGTCCTGCCTGATGAGCAAGCCCAGAGCGCGCGGAGGAGCCGTCTCAGCCATCCAGAGGCAGAGCGGTCCCCTCACCTCCCCTTTACCCTGGAATTAGCACTGACAAGTGATAAAAAAAGAGATCTGAGGTTGGGTTGTCCTTTTGTCAGAGCTGAGCAGTTTGCGTCTCTTTTTTTTTTCTTGCGTGAGATGGTTAAAGCCTTTTGGGGCAGTGTCAGGAGACGAGCCGGGTGGCTTTGCCGTGGGTCTGTGATGCTCAGCTACGATTCTGGGGGGAGGCGGCTCCGTGTGCTGCCTGCCTGCGGATTCACGAGGGGCAGCAGCACCACAATGTGTCTCTTTTGATTAAACTGTTGGAAGGATCAATTGGATTCACAATAAATTCTTGGGCCCCCATGAAATGCGCGTTCTCCTTGCCCCAAAGGGATCTTCGCGGTGGTTCCCTGTGTCTGACCCGCTCCTGGTGACGAGTGTCCCTGAGCACGGCAGCGCCGTGTCACAGCAGCTCCCGGGAGCGAGGTTTCCCCGCTATGAGCTCTGAGAAGAGCTTCCTTCTGCTGGCGGTGCCGTTCTGGCCTCTGCGTGTTCTCGCGTGTGTGTCTCGGGAAACATCCTTCAGAAGAGCCGCCTGGAAACGCACGGCCCCTGGCAGCACATTTCCAGTGTAACCGACCGAGTGAGACAAGACCACCAGCGATCGCGTGGGGCTTCCCGTTTATTCCTCTTAACTGTGGGAGAACCAACATTTTTCATCAGAGGGGAGACGGGATCCAAACAGAGAGACACTGGCTACGTGAGGAGAGGAAGCAAACAAACTGTATTAAGAAACACGAACAGGAAGAAGCATCGGGATATAAAAAAATACAGGTACGGAGTCATCGTGGTGCTGTGCTCAGAGGGGTGGTTTACTCCGAGCACAGTTCTGTTTCCAAGCTCTCCTGGAGCAGGGGGACCGAGGCTGAGCTCAGCACCTCAGTGGGGTCCCGGGTTCCGGTGGGACACGCGGCACGGTGCCATCGCTTCCCGGCAGGGTGGCATCACTTGCCGGCACTTGGGTGGCCCTGTGGAGCCCGCTGGCCGCGCTCGCTGGAAGGGCACGTGGGGACGGGCTGCGGCTCTCGGGGGGAGGCTGCGTTCGCTTTCCAACCGCCCGAGGAAATAAATAGAAACCTTCGTCCAACGCAACGGTCACTTCAAGGCAAAGGTAACAAAGCGTATGATTGTCTGGAGAATCGGCAGCGCCACTGGCAGGACTGAGCGGGGTCGTTTGGCACGTGGACAACATCTTCCTGCTCCCTGGTTATCATCAGTCATACAACATACAACCTCAGTTACACCATTTTGGTCCTTCACTACATCCTTACATTAACATTATTTCTTCACAATAATGATATCTAACGCAAAAAATACTGTTAAGGAAGAAATAAAATAGGAAAAGAATTAGCAAAAACAAAAAAAATTACAAGTTATATACAGATTAAAATAAATTCCATCAGGAAAAGAAACAATTCTTTTATTATTTTCAGTTGGCCCCTGCGGGAATAATTTAAAGGCCAAGCGCCCGGGCAGGGCTGTGCTGCAGCGGCAGCGGCGGCTGTGCCGGGACGGGACCGTCCCATCCCCTTGGCAGAGCCTGGTTTCCTCGGCCAGTGTCGGCTCTGGGGCTCCCTTCAGCCCAGAGCTCTGTGCAAAGCGCTGAAGGGGCTCGGCTCGGGCAGGCTGCTGGGGTGGGAGCTCCGTGCCCTTGGTGATGCCCAGTGCTGCAGGTGGCAGCCGAGGTTTTGCTGCGACTCTGTGGCCGTGCCGCCTCCTTGCCCGTTCCTGCTGCCTCCGAGGGGGCTGAGATGCTCCTGGTACCAACAACTGGCTCCTGCCTCCCTGCGAAGCCTGCCGAGAGCAGCTGGCCGGGCAGCAAGGAAGGCTTTGCCTGGTGCTGGAAATGCAAACGGGGACGCCTGCCTCATGCTGAGCGAGCGGATCAGGCCGTGAGCACCAAGGTAAGTGCCAGAGCCCAACGCCTTTCCCCCGCGTTGTAATAATTTACGGTGAAGATCATTGCAAATTCAAATTAAACACAATAATTCAAGTGCGGTGGTGTTTCTACAGGAGGCGTGAGCTCAGGAGAGCCGGGCACGTTCAGCCAGCAGTTCTGACGACGCTGTTGGACGGCCTCCCATAAATATTGTTGCATAAATATCTATTTTGGACCATAATTTCAGCCTCCTCCCCAAGCCCAGCACCTGAAAGACGAAGGCCAGCAATTCGCCACGAGCTCCCAAAGCTTCAGAACTGTTCCTTCTGGTGTCGGGCCGAGGCCATGCACCAGGGTTGGCACGTGCCAGTGTTGATGTGCTTGCCCCTGTGGCACGCCCAGAGCCCAGCCCGTGCCCCTGTGCTGAACTGGTTACTCCCGGCGCTTCAGCCTTGCTCAGCCAACTCCGAAAGCAGCAGCTCAGGCTGGCGGGAGCTGACAACCGCTCGTGTGGCTTGTAAACGAGTTCGTTGACCAGGTCGTTGGCTTCTCCAGGTGGCTGCTTGGTCATGCCGAGGGAGCTGCAGGACCTAGTGCTCAGCCAGCCGGGGTCCCCCCTGCGGCAGAGGTGAGCCGCTGGGCGCTGCGGGCTGCGCGGCTGCAAGGGAAGCCAGGACGGGTCGGTTGGCTGTGAAGAGCCGGGGCTGAGCCACCAGCCCTGCTGCTCTGCCCAGGGGAAGGCGTGAGCTGGGAGCGCTGGGCCTGCTCCGTTGCTTCACGTCGGAGCAGCAGCTTTAGGTTGGTGGCTGCAGCCGTGGGGCGCGACAGGCCACTCGTGGGGGGCTGGGACTGACCTGCGACCAAGGAGGGGTGCTCAGCCGACGGCAGACGCGGCGTCCCACCTGCAAAGCAAGTCAGACCATCCTGCCACCCGTCCCCACAGCAACCCCGCGCAGCACCCGCGGGAGAGCCACGCTGAGCCAGCGGCTTCCATCACCGTTTGGGCACAATAAGGTAAGTGGCTCTTCCCCCGTGGCTGGTGCTCGGGATTGTTTCATTCCAGCGTGCCCAGGAAAGAGCTGGATTTGTGCCCTGCCTTTGCCACAAGCACATTTGCGGTCAGGTTGGAAACAGCTTCCTTTGCCTCGGGAAGAGGCAGGTGCTCCGCTACATAGCTCCCCCCGCACGGCGCTGGGTGCGCCCACACGTTACCTTCGCGACACGTGGGGCCCAGGTGCCCGTTGAGGCAGAGGCAGCGGCCGTTCTGGGCGTCGCAGTAGGAGCTGCTGGGGGCACACTGGCAGGGCAGGCTGCAGTCGGGGCCGTAGCGGGTCGGCCGGCACTCTGGGGAGGGGGCAGAGGAGGCACTGAAGCTGGGCAGGCTCAGCTCCTGCTGCCAAGGTCATGCCTTGGCTCAGATCTTTCCCGCCGTGCAACAGGCAGAGCTTGCAGCAGAGGCTGAGCGCAGGGTAAAGCAGCAAGATTGGCTCTTTGCCTTCCCCTGCCCCAGCTGCTCCCGAGCAGCTCAAGGCCAACAGGGTGCTCCTTAGCATTTGCTCCTCACCCTTTGGGGCTCTGCTGATCTAAATGCAAAAGCCCTGAAGGCTGGCAGAGTGTTTGCATTCAGATCTGACTACAAGCAGAGGCTGGTGACTCACCTGAGTCACACTTGGGGCCGGTTTTCCCTGGGGGGCAGCGGCATCGCCCCGTGGCTGGGTCACAGGGCGCGTCGCCGAGGCAGTCGCAGAGCTGCCGGCACCCCTCGCCGTACCTTCCTTCCTTGCAGTCTGTTTGGAGAAGCGAGACACGACACAGGGCTGCGACAGCACACCTCAGGGTGCCGGGCTGCCCTTGGGAGGATGGGGGAGGATGGGGGTACCTGTCTGGCAGCGCTCGCCCCCGAGCCCAGCTGG
This sequence comes from Todus mexicanus, assembly GCA_013389965.1. Taxonomy (NCBI): domain Eukaryota; kingdom Metazoa; phylum Chordata; class Aves; order Coraciiformes; family Todidae; genus Todus; species Todus mexicanus. The sequence goes on from WEIS01026667.1 coordinate 17,917, forward strand.
GCACTGGCAGCGGCCCGTGGCTGGGTCACAACCGGCGCCGTGCTCACAGTCGCAGCGCTCCCGGCACCCAGCCCCGTGGAATCCGGGGGGACAACCTGGGATGGAGCCAAGGGGCAACTGGTTAAACGCGCAGCAAAGACGGGCTCTGCAGCGAAGCCTCGCTCAGCCCAGCAGAGAGAGGCAGCGAGCCTGGCTCTCCCAGCGGGGCCCAAATGCGCACAAATCCAAAGGTGTTTCTGCTGCACGACTCACTGTGCTCGCAGAGGGGCCCGTAGCGCCCCGCGGGGCAGCGGCACGCTCCCGTCCGTGGGTCGCAGGTGGCATTGTGCAGGCAGGCGCAGCGGAGCTGGCAGTCAGCACCGAACCTTCCCGACGGGCATTCTGCAGGGAAGATGCAGCGGTGGAGCTGCGAGGCGGCGGGAGAGACGGCCCCGGCCCCGCTCCCACACTTCAGAGGGCCGTGATGTGATAAGGCAGGACAGATGCAAGGTGGGGCTAACAGAAACTGGACCCAGTACAAACCAGACTGAGCCAGCTCCACAGTTACTGGGCCAGTGCAGGGCAACGCACCCGAGTCAGGTTTACCTAATTCGCAGGATTTCCCCATCCAGCCAGGCGCACACGAACAGGAGCCGTCGGCTGCATCACACAGCCCCCCGTTGCGGCAGGAGCAGGTCTGCTGGCAGCCCACCCCGTAGCGGTGCTTCTCACAGCCTGTGGAACAAGAGGAGGTGGCAGAGGGCATGTGGACTACAGCATGGTTGGGGCAGGAGCAGCCAAATGCGGACAGAGGACTCAGGGCCAGGAAATCTGTTCCTGCTCCGGACCTTTTCCAGCCCGCTGCCTGAATCGCTCGCGTTTCCTGATGCAGGACCCCGCAGCGGATACTTACCTCGCTCACAGCTGGGACCCACTCTGCCCGGTGGGCAAACGCAGTCCCCGGTGACAGGGTGACAGGTCGCGCCTTCCCCGCAGGAGCACAGCCGAGCGCAGTCCTCGCCGTAGCGCCCAGCAGGACATCCTGGTGGGAGGCAAACCTTGAGCTGCTTCGGTCCCCAGCCCCGCCGCTGGCGCGCAGGGTGGCTGGCAGACCACGGAAACAGCTTTTGGGTTTCCTTCTGCTGGAGGAGCTCCTGCCGGGCACTCACCGACACCGCAATCCGCGCCGATGTAGCCGGCCGGGCAGCGGCACATCCCCGTGGCAGTGTCACAGCTGCCCCCGTTCTTGCACTTGCAGCGCCTTTCGCAGTTCCGGCCGTACCGCCCAGGGGAGCACTCTGTGGGGAAAACACAATGGCCTCAGGCAGCGCCTAAAGGAGGAGAACCCCAGAAGAAGAAAACCCCAGAAGTCACTTTGAAGTAATCTCACAACAAAGAAGCGACAACGCCGAGCAGCTTCGGGCTGTTCAGAACCTCCCTGGTGATGGTGTCGCTGGTAAATACCCCACGATTCAGAAGGGAAATGCCCCCTCCCCCCCCCAAAAAAGGCATCCTGAGCGCAGAGGACAAGGCTGTTTTGTTTACACAAACTCCTACTTGCAAATTAGTCACTGAGAGATGACGCTGAGGTCAGAGCCTCTCGTGTGTGTGCAGGGCCAGGCTTGGACCAGGGAGCAAGAAAACACTTGTCCGGACAGACTCCGCTCCCGAGCTGGGCAGCGGTTAACGACACAATGAGAAAAGACCTCGACCGGGCTGATGAGGACAAAGGTGACCACGGCAAGAAGCCAGGAAAGACAACCCGTCAGAACCTGGGCTTTGAAGCAGCTCCAGTGAGCCGGCCCCTGCCTGCGCTGAGCTTTCCCTGGTGGGCAGCCCAGCGCTGGCCCCTGAGCAGTGAGTGACGGCTCTGCGCCGACAGCACTGGCACCGTGTCTTCGTGGCAGCCTCGGGCAGCAGCCCCCAGAGGTTCCGTGAAGGGGCAGAGGATGGAGCCTGGACTCACCCAGCAGGCAGGCGGCACCGTGGAAGCCGGGGGCGCAGATACATGCCCCGGTGATGGGGTGGCACTCCTGGGTGGCTCCGGCACACTGGCAGATCTGAGCGCAGCCCTCACCGAAGGTCCCTGGCCGGCAGGCTGGCAGGAGAGAGGGCACCAAGGCGACTCAGATTCGCCTGGCAGGAACCAGCCCACCCACCCTGAGCAGGGCTTCTTTTTTTCCCTTTCTATTTTAAGCCAGGATTTAGGAGGCCTTTTCTGACACTGAAAGTTTTCTGCCACCCCAAAAGCAAAGGGAACCACCCGCAAATGGTTCCTTGACTCCAGGAAAGATGGGGATCGAAAAGAAACTGGATGCTTAGAGGCATTAGATGCCCTTGGCAAGGCCAGCCCTACCTACCCTCGTATTCCCACAAGCTTCCAACCCCCCCCAGCCATCGCCAGCACGCTTGTCCTCTGGGTAAGGAATGTGCTCACATGCCTTTGGCTCTTCCAGACTTGCTCATGCCCACAAGAGCTCATTTTAATACTGATTTATTGCTAATCCCCTGGATAAACGCAGAGCTCTGATTTCCCACTTGGCTCCCCGCGCTCTGCTAACACTCGGCGGGCATGCGCCCAGCTGCCAGAACGTGAGTTGCTCCTTGGCACAGCTCCCTGCTGCCGTTTGTGTCTCGGGCTGGGGGGGGGTTTTTCACCCTCTATTTTAGGTAGGAATTGCTTGACCCGTCACGTTCCCAGAACCGTAAGAGGACGGCTCCCGTTCTCGTACGCTGTTCGCATCCCGCGCCGGTGAAGCCCGGCGGGCAGCCGCAGCGGCCGCTGACGTGGTCGCAGGGCACTCCCGGGGCACAGGCGCAGCGGCTGGCACAGCTCTTCCCGAAGGAACCCGGCAGGCAGGCTGTGGGGAGACGAACGAGGAGGTGAGATTCTCCCGATGGCTTTCGGGTTACTGATAACACCCAAAAGGCAGCAGAGCCCCGGGGCCAGCTCCTGCCTGCAGAGCCTGGCTCTGCGAGCGCTGCTGAGCCAGGGCCCTGGACAGCTTTTTTTGCAGCAACCCCAAAGCCTCTTCCAGGGCCGGCTGCCAGCTCCGCCAAACATTTGGACACAACTTGTAAGTCTTATTAAAAGCGACGTTTCCCTCCTGCCCAGACTGTGGGATGAGCCCCTGTTTTCCCCTGAGCCAGGGATGAACCCAGGGGTGCTGGAATCGTGCTGCCGAAGGGATGCTCGCTCACCTTTCTCGCAGCGCCGGCCCCTCCAGCCAGGGGGGCAATCGCAGGCACCAGTAACGTGATGACACGACACATTGTCCCCACAGTCGCAGTGCTCCTCGCAGCGAGCCCCGAACAGCCCCTCTGGACAAGCTTGGGAGATGCGAACACAGGAGAGCGACAGCAAGTTACACACAGAAAGCGATGGGGCTCCTTTTGCACAGCTTTGGAAGCGCACGACACGACGCCGGGAAGGGACGACGCGCCTGAAGGTGTGGCAGAATCGGAGGTGAGCTGCGGGGTCGACTCTGTGCCAAGCGTGGGCTGCCCGCAGAGCTGGCTCCAGCCTCTGTGAGGGGAGAGGTTCCCAGGCAGGGAACCTGAGAGCTCCGTGCTGGGGCTGGTGGCATCGGGCAGCTCTCCCGCAGCAGGCAGCTCCCTCCTGCCAGCCTCCCGCTGACAAGCCCAGGGCATTGGACTAGGGCACCGTAACCTAAGGGCTGTGCCAGGCTGAGGAGCCACGAGCCCGGAAAGGGAAGCAGCCTGTGGGTCTCCTCTGGGTGAGCCGATACTCCATGAAGTCCCTGCCGCTGCTCGTGGGAAGCCTTTTCAACACCTCCTCATCGTGAAGGGATTGCCAGGGTGTGCCTTACATCTCAGATAAGGTGAGCACAGGGGCCAGCCAAACGCCAGATGGAATTATTTCAGGGGCTTAGGACCCAAGCCAGGTGTTTAGGGTCAGTATAACCAGGCCAGACACAGGGAAGAGGAGAAGAAAGGGTGGAAATGAGGTGACCCCCCCGCTGCCCCCCAGCATCGCCTCATGCGGCGCCAAGGCGCTGGTGCGGTACTCGGGGTCAGGACCCACTTACGGCTCTCGCATTTCTCGCCCGTCCAGCCGGGCTGGCAGAGGCAGTGGCCCTTCTGGTGGTCGCAGAGCCCCCCGTGGAGGCACTCGCAGCGCTGGCGGCAGCCTGCCCCGTGCTGGCCCTGCGCACAGGCTGCGAGAATGAGACAAGCATCAAATCGTTGGGGTTGGAAGAGACCTTTAAGCTCAGAGTCCACCCGTTCCCCAGCGCTGCCAGGGCACCACTGCCCCATGTCCCTCAGCACCACATCTCCACGGCTTGGAAACCCCTCCAGGGATCAGGGGGACTCCACCCCTGCCCTGGGCAGCCTGGGACACGCCTGGGCAACCCTTGACAGTGCCCAAGAAATGGTTCCTCAGCTCCAACCTCAACCTCCCCTGGGGCCACTTGAGGCCTTTTCTTCTTGTTCTGTTGCTTGTTCCTTGAGAGTAGAGCCCAACCTCCCCTGGCTCCAAGCTCCTGTCAGGGAGTTGCGCCAGAAGGTCTCCCCTGAGCCTCCTTTGCTCCAGGCTCAACACCCCCAGGTCCCTCAGCCAGAGGAGACACACGGTGAAACACACCCTGACACCCACCTCCCCAAACACCCTTGCACCAGCACCTCCAGCCTTTGGAGGAAAACGAGTCCAAAACCAGGACAAGTTTGTGCCAGAGCCCTTTTTCCAGCGCTGCCGCCACTCCATTACTCACCCAGCTCACAGGCCAGTCCCGTCCAGCCCTCGGGGCAAGCACAGAGCCCGGTGCCAGGGTCGCACGTGCCGCCGTTCTGGCAGAGGCAGCGCTGGCGGCAGCTCTTCCCATAGAAACCCACTGGGCACGCTGTGGGGAAAACCAGGCCAAGCATCCCAGTCAGAACACAGCTCCGAAGCCAAACGCACACCTCTGGTAGCCTGCCAGCACCATACCTGGGTGGCCCGATAGAAACCAGAGCCCTTATCACTTGTAAAGAGAGGCAAGGAGAGGAGACACCAGTACCCTAGGGCTGCTTCGCTGCCCACAAAGGCAGCTGGTGGTTTAACCGGCTCGGGTAAGAGGCAGCGATCGCACCGGGCACTGGGTGCTGATCTCCTCAGAGCCTTCCTGGCTCTGGTGCGAGCAAATACACAAAAGAGAATAGGCTGGGTGAGTTCAGCAGCCAGGAGAGACACTCAGCTGCCAGCCAGCACCGGGGCTGCAGAACGTCCTCCTCTCCTGGAGCCAGGCAGTGCCAGTGTCTGGCAGAGGGAAAAAATGGCCATTTAAGCGCTGATGAATCGTTCTCTCGTGCACAGATTGACTGAGCTGAGCCTGAAGGCATCGCTGCCTCGCTGCCTGAACGCTCCGTGCAGTGGACGATGGGGTTGTTACTCTATTTGCTGCTACGGAACTGCAAGGCTGGTGCCATTGCTGGTGCTCTTGGAGAAGGGAGCTGCTTGGCTCCTCCCTTGGAGAATGCCTCAGGAAGCTCTGGCCAGCTGAGACGGTCTTAGCTGCAGTCTGGCCTTGCTCTCATACTGCCTCTGCTTTTTACAGTCGCTACCGCGTTGAAAACTCCGCCACACCCCGAGAAACGGCATTCTCAAGGCGTGCTGGCTGGGGAAGCAGCCAGGCTGGGCTCGAAGCGCCCGCGAGGTGAGTTACCTTCCTGGCACGTGGGGCCCGTCCACCCGGCCGCACAGAGACACCGGCCGCTGACGTGGTCGCAGGTGGCGTTGTTGAAACAGGCGCAGGTCTGGCTGCAGTTCTGGCCGTACCTGTTCTCCTGGCACGCTTCGTGGGGGCAGAAGCAGGCAGAACTGTTAGGTAGCAGGTAGGAATTACATCAGCCGCACTGCACTAACCATCCCTAACACACTGGTCTGGGACAGGGACCAGCACTGGTCTGTGGCTGCTTTGGGCAGCTGTGCAAGGTGGGTTGGGGAAATAACAGCTGGATTCTGCAGATGGCTGCATCCAAACACGGACGCTGCTGTTATCATCCATGTCACATCATTTTACCTATTAGGGAACTGGGTTGCTGGATGCCACGCAGAGATAATTGCACATGGAGCAGATGCTCAAAGCTCCCGGCTGTATGACCGAGCAGCACAGGAGATGGCGAGGGTGGGCTGCTCCCATCTGGCTCCATCCCATCCCACCCCATCCCCAGCCACGGAGGTGGCTGCTGGGCTGCAGTGACACCCACCCTGGCCGCAGCGGGGGCCCTCCCAGCCTGGGGGACAGTGGCACTGGCCCGTTACATGGTCACAGCGGGCACCGTTCAGGCAGTTGCAGGCTTGCCGGCACTCCAGTCCGTAAAATCCGTCAGGACAGGCTGTGGAAAACAAACGAGAAATCCCCACCAAACCCCTATACAGAGCTGGAAATGTCCCAGCAGAGAAGAGCTGTCTCTTGGTGGCCTCTTGCCGATCACCAGTGTGGCAGGCACCTCTTACTGGGTGGCCGAGGCTGCTGCGCAGTGACTCCTTCTTTACGTTTTGCTAGTAACATTTTTCTTTCTAGACCTTTTCCCTTCAGAATTAAAATCAGAGACGTAGCAGCTTCCAGACAAGCGGCTTCCCCCACCACCATCCCGAGGGACTCTCGTTGCCGTCATGGGGTACCAAAGCCAGACAAGGAGTGCAGACCCCCCTGACAAGGAGCCCGTGGTCTGCAGGAGCCGCTGCCCGCGCCGCAGCCCTGGGCACAGGTACTCACGGTGCTCACAGAAGGTTCCTCGCCAGCCCGCGCTGCAGGTACAGGCGCCGCTGACGTGGTCACAGGCAGCGCCGTTGTCACACTGACACTGGTGCCGACAGCCCAGCCCAAACCAGCCCTCGGGGCACTCTGGCAAGCAGAAGCGAAGGAGACTGAGGAGCCTGGCCTGGCCTGGCCTGGCATCCCCAGGAAGCTGCGATAAGGTTATGGATGGAAATAACAGGATCTGCAGCTGCTTTCTGACAACACCCCGTAGGGACGTTCACCCACGTCGCGCAACCACCCTGAGGACAGGACCGGGGTGGCTGCGTCACAGACGGGACACAGCGACCAGACTTGTGTGGCTGTACCAAGAACTCTGCACCGTGGCTTCCCCACAACCTGGCATGGCTGGGCCCAGGGGCGAGCGGGGCAGCGGCGGCTGGACTCACTCTCTTGGCAGCGGCTGCCGGCGTAGCCGGCCTCGCAGATGCATTGTCCGGTCTCGGCGCTGCAGCCGCCGTCGCTGTTGCTGCAGTCGCAGGCGTGAGCGCAGTCGGGGCCCCAGCGCCCCACGTCGCAGGCTGAAACACAGGAGGGGACGGGGAGCTCAGTGACCCGGGCTCTGCTCCCTCAGCACCTCCAGGGAGCAGAGGCGTGGGCACGGCGCTGGCACCTCCTCGGGTGCTATTTCCACGGATTCCAACTGCTCGCTCGGGCAGAAGGACGAACACGGCTGTGTCCTCAGGAAACCCAGCGGGACAGTGAGAGCAGGCACTACATTGGCTCAGGCTTGCTGCGAATCCATTCTGCAAGCGAGCCCACTACAGAAAGGCGAGCGGCACTGATGGGACAGAGCGGAGAAGCCTAAAGGATTTCAGAGAGAGCTTTTGTGGCTGAGGCACAGCATGGAGATGCCGATGAAGCAAATCAGAGGGCAGCTCTGCACAAGCCAGTGTCTCCTGGGAGCGATGGGTAACAAGCAGCGGGTACGATACCTCTCTGACAGTGGGACCCCGTCCAGCCAGGCGGGCAGCTGCACGTCCCCGTCACAGGATGGCAATGCCCCTCGTTGCCGCAGCTGCAGCTCAGCTGGCAGTCCTGGCCGTACCAGCCCGGTGGACACGCTGCCAACATAGACACGGACACACTGCAAACGGCTGCTGGAGCCCTGCAGCCAGGGCTTCCCTCC
>WEIS01026674.1:0-13946 GCA_013389965.1 Todus mexicanus
CTTGCTTATTTTTATTTAGATCATCCAGAATTAAATTTCACAGGCAACAGCTGATTTAACCTCTGTCTTTCAAAAGGCAGACGAGGAATAAGCAGTGGCTCAACTGTATCCATTTTTGGTTGCTCAGTGTGAGACATGATACAATGGTATGATTTTTTTTTTTTAATGTTCTCTCATGGTCAGTTCCCTCTAAATCATCATATGTGGGGGACCCTAGATCACCTGTCACCTGCATCAGTGTTAACTAGAATAAATTCCCAGTGGATCCTTCACCTCACTGAGGCTAGGGCTGTATCTAGCATGCTAAGAAGTCAACAGTTGAAATACAGTGTGAGTCTCAGATGAATATAGCTCTTATGTGACTGTGAATAACTCTGTGCCTATAGCATACACTATGGGAGTGCTGCCAGTATGAGTACATACATACACATATCTATATATCTATCTGTGTCTAGATGGCTGTTGATTAAAGTTATTTCTAGTCTGGAGTAGCAGAAGAAGAACTTGGGTGCTGTATTTTGCTTTAAATCGCTCACTATAATCTTTTTATCTGGTATGTATCAGCCATGATAAATACCCTGCAACTTCCAGTGATGTCCTTAAAAGTTTAGAAAAATCAATGACTGTCCATCATGAAATTTGGAGCCTGACTCCATTGAGTGCTTTGCCTTGGATGGAGTATCTTGAAGAGTTTAAACTCGTGTGCAGTAACTGCCTTGTTACTCCGAGTGCTATATTTGAGGTAACAGATTAAAAAAACCCACCAAATAGTTATAATTGATAAAATGCCTTGTCTTGGGCTGCAGTTCCTCTTGGAGTGGATAAAACAATGATTTTTTTATATGAAGTATCTTTTGGTGGAGTGTCAGCAAGGTATAATTCAACACGAAAAGGGGGTTCAGAACTGCTGAGGATTTTTGCTGATGAAGTTCACAGGATTTTTGATTGCGTGATGTCAAGTATGCATGACACAAGCCAGCTAACAGCCCTTCAGCACTTGCTTTCTCTTTGAAGCCACGTTTAGAAAAGACCTGGCACAATGGCTTAACAGGAGCCAGGGAGAAGGGGTTATTGCACGCCGAATGCCTTCCTGCTGGAAGAAATATTCTGGCTGCAGTTACCTAGCATTAACCTTTCACTTGGCTAAATCAGCCGGAATTGCTGGTGTGCTGTCAATGTTTGCACACAGGAGCAGTAATTATGAAAGCAGGATCATTCCTGCTCTCTAGCAGAGTGCTGTCTTTGAGTAAATGAACTGTGATTGGGAAACAATTGGATGGTGGAGATGTTTCTAAGGAGAGCACCTTATTGACATTATTTTCAAACTAACAGGACACATCCTTGCCGTGCAAATATTGCTTTCTTTTGCAAATGTGAGAGAGTTATTACTTACCGCTCAGTAAGAGGACAGACCTGCCACCGAGGTAATAGCAACTTAGGATTTTATTGTAAATCTTTCCACCCAGTTTCTGTGATGTTTATCATAGCAATTGCATAGACAACCCATTCTTCATTTCCAGTCTAACTAGATTACAAGTGACAGCAATATAAAGCATGATATTTAATTGCTTCAATGAACATTGACTTCCTTGAGCACGTGTTATACTCTCCCTGGCTGACGCTCTCCAGAGGTATGTGTCATTCTGAGGATCTGCATTTTGGGGTTCCCAGGTTGAGTCACTTGAAAGAGTTCTGACCTTCCAAAAACGCCTGTAATGAAAGACTTGGTAAACAGCTTTAAAAAGAAGCCTTCTGCAGGTTCTCTGCTAAGGTCACGGCAAACGCTGAGAAGTTTTGGATGCTACTGTCAATTCCCATCTCCCAGGCTCTCCCTGATCAGTGTAACCTTGGCCCATGCTAGCAAAAGGAAAGAGAAAGCATCTTTCCAACAGGTGAACTACGTGACTTTTGTAAGAGTTCTTCTCCCCCTCAGTGATGCACATCCATGTGCATGTGTGCAGTGGCATCCCAGAGTAGCCTGCAAATGTGTAATAACGGTAAAACAAAACAAAGCAAAACCGAGCCAAAAGAAAACAAATAATGTTCTTTATGCTGTTGTAATAAGAAGCATTGGCTTATCGGTGCCAGGCAAGCGGATACTAGAAAATCTACCTCCTCACAAAGATGGGGTGAACATCAGAATTGATTGCTTAGGGAAGATGGGACTGACTGTTGTTGGAGGTTTTCAAGAGCAAATTAGCCAAGCATCTGCTGCTGAGTCTGTGACAGGATGATAGGTTCCCTTCCCAGAGCCATTGATTTGGACTGTATGGAAAGACCACATTCTTTAAGGCTTCTTCAAAGATTCCCTTCTCTAACAGCAATTCCAAGTAACCAAAAGCACGCATAAGTGGGAAGAAATACATTTAGAAATTGGTTTAAACCCTTTTTAACCTAAAGGCCTGGGGATGCCTCTGAGAATAATAATGTATCTGGCTGACATAGCTGCAGTCGGTGCAGTTGCTTGTGCTGGGTAGCTGCTCGTGGGCTCGGGCTGGTCATTACTGCTCCTAACGACAGTGTTCCTGCTTCCATGTTATGCTCACACATTTCCAAACTCTGTGGTAATAACATACTCCTTTTTTTCTTTCTTTCTTTTATATATATGTATTTATATACAAAAAGATGAAGGAAATGGAGGACCCCTTGCTCTGCCTGCATTTGGATCGAAAGTGTTAGTCTCTTTTTCTTACTCTCTATCCCAAGCTGTCCAATCATATCTTAAGATTCATGGAATGGTTGCCAAATGCAAACTCTGTTTTACGAAAGTCCCTGTAAGTCAATAAATCCAAAATATCTTTTATTCATCCCTGACCCTCTAAGTCCATCTGCTAGAAGTTCTATGCATTTGGGAGGCTAAAGTGTATTAAAGGTTTCAATTTTATTTTATATTTTTTATGAATTAGAAATTACTGGAGCTATAATTTTTAAGAGAGCGCTGAAGTTTAAACCGATGTCCTTAATTATTTAAAATCATGTAGAGTGTAGTACCAGTAATTATGTTCTTATGTTCAGGCTGTGCATGACATGTACATAACACTGTGCAGTTATAAAGCTGTTAACAGGATCATTTAATAAATTCCAGTGTATGTTTCTCTCACGATATGTCTATATACCTGTATCAGGTATAGATACACATAAATATTTTAATTGGAAAGTATCCTAACACCTGCTTGTCTACTAAGACCTCAGTAACTCTAGGTACATGGTAGCCCATTTTAGGGTATGGATATACAAGCTGATTTTATTTCAAGAGCAGAGAGTTCTGTAAATGTCCTCTAAGATTTATCTGCCCTAGACACTGAGTTAGTTTTTGATTGGTTTCTAGAATTCCTGAATTAAAGATGCTTTAAACTGATAAACCCTGTTTGCACAAGCACTTGGACTTTATGAGATCCTATAAACACAGACTTAAAACACAAATAATTCTAAACTGACTATTTTGGTTTTATTGTTTACAGATTTATACATGGAAGGGGTTTGCCCTTCTCTGCTGCGTATGTGCTTCTTTCAGAGAGAACAATTTATTTCAGAGAAAATTGCCTTAACCCTTTTGGGTTTGTTACTCATATGAAATCCAGATTGAGAAGAGATTAAGTGCCCAGCACTGATCAGTCTATTTATACAGTTTATCAGTAGATTGAAATAATATTGGATGATGTTAGGATTGCACATTCTTTTGTCATGAAAATGAGGTATCAAAGATCTCATGTCACGCACAATGTTCTTAATGATGTTTTGCAGTTTTTGTCTTATTTCACTATTTTGTAGTTTAGTGTCTGGCTACTGTGTTCTCTTCTTAGCTTGAAACACTAAAAGTTAGAAAATGGGTGGCAATTGCAAGTCGTCTGCGGGAGGAAAAACACAACTTTCTCAGTTCAATGTAGATGCATTGATTTGTTGGATTCCTTTGGTTTAGTCAAGGTTGGACATATCTGCTTAGGACATGCTGCTGGAAAGCAAGCCAAATTCCCACTATGGAGGGGTAAGTACATAGAGATGTAGGCTCAGTGTGTCTGTGGCAAATGTTTTCACAGGGAGGAGAAACAGAAGGAATTCCACTGAGCCTGAATTCCATGAGTCTTTAACTGATTTTCTAACCCTCACACTGTTTCTTTCTCTTATTTTCGCTTGAGAGAACTGCAAGTTTCTACAAGAAGAAATAATCCTGGAGACATGGATAGGTCCAACCTTCTGCTGAGTTTGTCATCATCAGGTTCTGCTCCAAGATGTTTCCCAGATGTAAAAGCCAGGTAAACCTGTCTTTGATAGACTGTGGCAGGATTTCATCTGCAACATCTCCCCTGTGCTTAAAGTGGAGCTGCCTTAGTCTGTTTGTGGAATTGACCATCCTTTGCCAGCTGTATGCTTCATGCTTCACATGACTCAGATGTAACTGGTATGTTGGAGAACATGGTGAGGGGTAGTGCCTGGTAGAGAGATATTGGTGGAATCATTCTTCCTTCAAATCGATCAGGATGATAATAGATATACATTTCTTACAACTGTCATTAGTGTGAAACTTCACATAAATAACACATTAATATTGGAGATGAGCCATGCACTATTAGGGTGCAGTCAGGTTATTTTGCTCAGCAAAGCAACCTTAACCCTGGTTAACTTGCTCTCTGAGCTGGGTTTGAGCATCCTTAGGGCAGTACAGAGCAGCAGTGTTTGCTGGCAGACTCTGATTCTGTGTGCTCAGAGCCTTGATTTTCAGAGTCTCAGTCCTCACAGTTCCCAGCAATTCTGAAACTGAAAAAACCTCTCCCATTTTTCTTCAAGACATTGGTAACTTCAAGCCAAGCAACATACTCATCAAAAAATGCTGCTCGTGGAAGGAACCTCTTACTGAAGAGAAAGGCCTGTGTCTTGGTGCTGGCTAAAGCTGCTTTAAATGGACAGAGTATGTTTCTCTTGTCATAGAAGGACATTTAGTTGGTGCAGAATCACATTTGCAGGCTGCTATGTGCTGTAAAGGACACTTTGGGGAAATTCTGAATGAGAGAGAGATAAAGTATCTTCACTCGGCCTGACCAGTGTAATACATCTCAGTGTATTAAGAGTTGCCCACAGAGATGGGTCCCACTGCTGATCTCAGTGGTTCTTGTCCAGTGGTTGAGTTACAAACTGACAATGAAGAATTTTATCGTCATTGTAATAGTTCTGCTTGCCATGGTTCATTTCCTTCAAGTTTTATTAAGGCTTTGCTCTAGACAGACACTCAACCCTGGCTGTAGCTAGAATGGCCGCTGTCATTTGGCATTTATTTCTCAACATCTTAGTCTGGTTGAGGACTCAAAACACTAAAATTACTTTTTGGATGCATGAAGCATTGACAGACTCATCCTGAAATCATGGCACACACCATAAATTCTCTCTGCATACGATAGTTGGTACAGCCTGTTCTGCAGGTTATGTGCTGTAAAGATGTGTCTTGGGAATGTGTTAATACCATCATCAGAACTAGTTCATATTCAGGGGGGTTGGGGGGGGGGAAGTTTATTTTTTTTGCATGTTTTTTATTGTTTTTATAACCCCTGTCAAGGCCAGCGTTCTGTTGTGATAGAGCCACGTACAAAGACCTACTGTCTGCAGGCTCCTCTCTAGGAGGCCAACCAAGCAGGAGAGCAGAGCACAGGTACAAGGAGCCCCTTGAGTCTTGATCAAATGCAAGCAGCAGGGCCATAGCAGAGCTGCAAGAAAATCTTTCTCTTCTAGTCCACTGTATTACCCATTGTGTGACACATCTCACAACTCTACTGACAAAACTAGCCACCTTTTCTTTGGATTGTTTTTCTCCCACCAACAGCACATAGAAAACTTATTTGATACATCAACCAGAAGAAAACTTCCTCTTATTCACCCTGCTTTTCTTATGATGTGAAAAAAAGGCATCACACTTGCTTTGTTGGATAGGATGCTAAGAAATGTAAAGACTAAAAATTCTTACATTTTATTTTTCTGTTTGTTTGTTTTACTGGATGGATCTTAGTTGAGCCAGTGGGACTTGTGCTAAGTAACAGCCAGCAGTCCTAATCTTACTGCTGTGTCCTTTGTGTTGCATCATTGTCTCTGCTCTGGGGGCTCTCAGAGGAAAGAGATTTTGTTGCCCACTTGGTCATTTTGATGTGTTACACCTCAGCTGGGATCTGTTTCAGCTCAGAGAAAGAAATCTATAAAGGTAGTGTGCGAGCAAATTTTTTTGGTCTTTAAACATGCATGTAATTTCTAGAGGGCTTTGGAAACTTTTGTTGTAGCTTACAAATGTTATATCTCTAAAATGCCCGCCTGATTATAACTATGATGCCCCTTTCTCATGTAAGCTATAGAGGAAAATAATTCCATTTACTAAAATAACTCACTCTTTAAAGAAAATAGGGGATTAGTTAAATGTAATAGATATTGTTGTTTCTGTACAAGTACATGCAGTTTCTAACAATCTACAGCTCCATCATGAAGAACTGACAGATTAAAAACAAACACACACACACACACCCCCCCAAAAAAAGAAAAGAATAGTCCTTACTTTTGTGATCTTCAAGAACATGCTCGGCTCCATCTGCTAGTTCTGCAGCTGTGGTTAACTAATAAACAGTATTCCCAGACCCATACTAACTGCCTTTGCTGTGGCTGGTACACAAACAAAGATGTCTTGGCAGAGAAAGGTGCTATATGAGTGTTAAAGAAGAGCAGTCTTGTCAGTTTTAGATCTGATAGAAGCAAATGGGAACGGTTTGCATTTGCCATATGGAAAAACAAAGAAGCCAAAAACATTTTATTTGCAATTTTCTGAAACTGTAAAACACACGGTGCAGAGTAATAATAAGAATGAGCTGGAGGCTATGGAGGACAAACATCGGCTTTAAAAGCACTCACAAGCTGTGGTTTTCTTTTCCCTCCCTGTTTCCAGTGCCTCTATCATGTCAGATATAACCAGAGAAATGACACTCCTGAAGTGCTTCAGCAAATTTCTCAGTGTACTCCTAATCTTGGATCTCTCGTTGTGCTGGAGGGAAGACAGCTTGCGCAGGAGAGTTCTGTGATCTGAACGGAACAAGGCTGCCTTTGGCCTCTCCCCTGCTTGCCACAGTCACAGTCTCCATGGAGCTCCCAACATCGTGGACCTTGTGTCATAGTCTAGACATGGGAAGCCCACTGAAAGCAAGACTCCAAAAGGTAGGATCTCTGTTGTGTTGTTTCTCACAATGCCAAAATTTCTAAGCAGGTAATTATTTTTCAGAGGTTTTCCCTCCCACAGGCTTAAACAGGAATTGCAAGGAACACATATTACTGGAAGGTAGAATCTCTTTTCCATTTGCTCAGCTGTGGATTCTGTAGTTTAATACATAAAGTTTAAAACAATTTGGCCTGGATATCTTGGTTTGAGAATACACCAGACCTGCAGATGGAAGGTTTCTCTTGCTCTCATTATGCATGAATTGAAATGGCCTGCTTCAAAAGTTAATTACTTCGTTGCCACAGACTTGTGTCTGAAGCATCATTGGGACTTTCTCTTCTAGTCACCAGTGAACATTGTTATGCCAAAGTAGCTGTGAGTCATGCTATGCTGGCAGCCACAGCATTGGTATTGCTGCCCTTAAAAATAAAAGGAAAATGGTCCTCACAGAAAATTGCTCTGTATGAAACAGTGCAGTCTTGGCAACGGGAAAACAAGGAGATGTAATTCTGTTGTCCCTTGCATTTGTTCGGCAACCATATAAAACCAGAGACAAACATAAGACCTTGTCTAAATAGAGATTTTAATATTTCCCTTGGGGAAGAAGGTTCTTTGCCATCATTAGAAACCAAAGTATTTACACTGACATAGCTACACAATGAGTCTCTGATAAACATTTCTTAGTACCTGATGGAAATGAAGTAAGGGGCATTTATTATTTTTCTACCCTAAGTGTGTGTAGAAGAGGTTTAAATGACAACAGGGGGCAGTCAGTGAAGCTGGTAAAGGAGGACAAGGTTGCAGCCAGTGGCAACAGCAACCTGAGGGTATTTGTCCCTCTCCCCAGTTCTCCAGGACAGGACTGCCTTGAAAACACTGTTGCTTTCCCTCCCAAATGCTTCAGTAATCCCTGAGCCTTCAGCTGCTTACACCTGATTTTCTTTGCCTTTATGAATAGCTTCATTCGGCTCAGTGAGCCAAGATGCGTTTAGGACTCAGCCCTCAGCTTTCAGGCTCTCTTTGGGTGCATAGTGCAGAGCTCCCGTCCGAGCAGCACCCTGCCTGAGGGTGGGAGCTGGCATGGACATCATAGGGGATGACAGGGCCTTAATAAATACAGATGACATTTAAATTCTGAAATTAGGAGACAGCTGGGGAGAGCTGTGTTGTATAGGCCAGATGAGCTGTATATGCAGCTCATGGCCACATGTACAGCAGTGTCAGACCTCAGTTTGTTCCTAAATTGTGAGAAAACCTCAGAAGGGCCCAAGTCCTTGGTGATGTAAATCCAGCAAATTTACATCAGCTGAACACACAGCCGTGGGCTTTTCCTGGGATGCTGTCCTGGTTTGGGTTAGAACAGAAATTCTGTTCTATGACTTTTACTTTTCAGCTAAGTCTGTCTGAAGTTAGNCCTACTCGATAAGTCTCTCTCCTTTATTTACTTTCTTCCCTTTTTGGGTGGGGAGAGGGAGAGAGCGTTCTGTTGCAGATTTGGGGGGTTCCCCGACCCCAAACTGTGACAGATGCAAAATAGGAAGGCAGAGAAAGGAAGACTGGTCTTTCTTTCTTATGCGTTTCTCAAATTTGATCTCTCAAATGTAGAATTACAGCTCTCCTGATACACTAAAACCTACCATACAGATTAGGCCACATTTTCGGTCCGTGTTTATCTGTGTGGCTCCTCTACCCCCATTGCCTGTGCTGCACAAGTTTACACTTTGTGTTTGTAAACACCACAATGATATAACTAATCTAGAGGAACACACAAATGAACTCTATTCTGTACAGTCTGTAGCTTGCTAATAACTTTCTAAAATTGTTCTCCAGCATTAATTGAAATCATAAATCCCGATCACATGCAAAGCATAACTACTGTACACCACTGATTCACTTCAGTTCTTTATCATAGTCTTCCTGCGAATTTTCTTGCTGCTTCTTCCTTCCCTCAGGAGCAGCCCATATTTATTATTGCAGTTCAAATACCTGGAGATATTTCAGTTGAAAAGCCATATAACATTTCTCTAAGCATGTCAATACGTGTTCAGCTTAATATGAATGTCTGTGCCATTCCCACTGGAGAAAAAGTGAAAAAAAGGTCCAGGATATATATTTAACTTGTTTCTGCACAGATGCCTGCAGATATCTTGTATCTAAAGAATATTTAAATTCTGTTTTGTTAAGACAGGGTACTTACATTATACAGTGGAGCAGCCAGGAGGTTATAGTCTCCACTAGACAATTTGCCAGACAAGAAAGATGGCTTAGTTGCAATGTTGACAGCTTTATTCTTGTGGCTTTGGCAGAAAAATAGGCAAAAAAAGATTGCAGAGGCGGCAGGATAGAATACAACATGAAAGTTCAGAAAAATATTAACTGGTTGTAAAATGAGTGGGTGGATACACTAAAGAAGATGGCATTTCAGTTATATAACAACACTTATTGCAACATTTTTATGGCCAAATTATGCTCTCTTTCTGTGCTGTATTTTTGTATCTGCTGCCCAGCTCTGACGGTGAGGGACAAAATGTTTATTTGGCAGGAGAAAAGGGCAGTAGCTATTCATCATTTTCAGCTGGATCATCCCTATGGTCTCAGTGAAGATTCCCTTAAGAATTTTATTCCATTTCTAATATATTATACACTGTGATTCTACAGACCTGCTTTTATTTTCTAAACTAGCCACTTGTAGAAGGCCCCTACTAACATCCCCAATCTGAATGTGGGGTTAGATGCTATACTGTGCATGCTGAACGGAGGGTCTGGCAGGGGAGTGGGTATGCCAGTGTGGTCTTCCTGGGGAAAAAACTTCAGTTTACTATTACCACTTTCCTAGCTGAGGAAGACCAGAACATCTCCACAGTCATGTCCTTGGGCCATCCAGAGCAGTGCGCTGCTGAGCATAACAGAGCCAATTCTTCTTCAGTAGCTCATTAGCCAGAGCAAATACAAAGGTGCTTCCAGGGGCATGCAGTGGAAGTTGCATTGAAAGTTGTTTGGATTCTCATTCTACATATAACTCTAAATCAGCTTTTCTTAATAATTGCTACATACTCCTTGTGTACATTGTGGGGAACCTAGCTGACAGTACAGGCTCTATTCTAAAGCGCTTGAATATGGGGAAATAAAATAAAAAGATATGTAACTAGAGGGAAGGATCTGTCTGCTTTGATGATTTTCCTACAGCCTGATTCTCAGCAAGGTGGGAGGCCTGATGAGGAGATAGCTGATAGGGAGAACTGTCTGGAAAATGGGTTTGTTTCTCCTATGGAAAACATGATGCTTTTTCTCTAAAACCAAAACATTTTTACACTTCACAAAGACAATTCAAATATTTCCAGGTTCCTTTCAGTAGCAGAATTTGGGGGAGTTAGGCATTCATTTTTACTCAGACAAGTCATGCGAAAATACTGTCTCCAAAGTACCTGACACCGATCATCTGGATGCTAAGCTACTGATAGAGTAAATAGTGAGAAGACACCACAGCTTTCAAGAAGTAGGTGCACCAAAGTCCTTTTCCTGGTGCCAGTCTCTCTGATGTCACTCTAGCCAACCACCTGGACCAGGCATTTCTGGATTACCAGGAGCTTTTTATAGCCCAGATCAAACTTATTTACTGAGCTCTTCTCTGTGTTTTCCACAACAGTGTTTACTGGTTCAGACGTATTTTCATTGCATGAACATTTTATTTCACATTTTTACAGGTACGCTGTGTGCAGTTTGGCTTAGAGAAACTTGTTTTTTCACTGGAACATCTATAGAATGTTATTACCAGACATTTAATGGAACATTTTTACAGTGATGGAGTTCTGTCAGAAAAAGCAGCAATTGATTGTGTCTGTGTGTAAAACTGGTATGTGTGAATACTGGTGCCCTGGCACAAAATAAAAAGAGCATTTGAAGTTCTATAAGAGGTAAACTAACCTCAATATTAGATATTTTAACAGATACACTGCTTAAATTCCATCGTAAAACCTCAGAAAACTTTCAGGGAATGTTATATATTTTCCCCCTCCATTCATCTTCATGGAGCTCTAGCGTTTGCTGTGCAGCAGGTGTAATTTTTTTTAGCGATGCTGAAGATGACTTCCTGGAGGATGACTTGTCCCTCAATTATTGTGTAGGTTTCGAAAACAACAAAAAAAATGAAATTCCACAACTAGTGAAGGAAACTCTGGCCTCTCCAGGTGTGACTGAACTACCTTTCCTTCAGAGGGTATTGGATAAGAATAGTGATTTCTTTTTTTCCCTTCTGTGCATTACAAAGACTTGTTCCTTTACTTGCACGTGGGACAGGTGTAAATCACACCTCCCATAGTTACAGGAACAGGACATGAAGACCAAATGAAATGATAAAAGGTGGTTTGTGTAAGTAATTTACCTACTTATAATCTAATATAAAGGAGATTAACTGAACCTTTCATACCTTTGCAGATGCTGTGAAACTAAATTCTGAAGGGTTCAGAGATGCTGAGATGCTCAGCAAACAGAGTAAATCAAACCAAAAATCATCTAGATAACTCTATGGGGGTCAGAATCTTAGGCTAGCTCCCCCTTCATGAAATAATATGGTATTTAGTTTCCATATTGTAAAAGTATGTGAAATAAGCTGATAACTTACTCAGCAAAGACTACAGTGTATTTCTCTACATCCAATGTTACAGCATGTCAGTGGAAATTGTGCCTTCATGGCTTGGTCTTTAGGATATTCAGTTCCTTTCACATTGCACTGCAGTGGTTTTAAAGCTTAATCTTGGTTTCAGAAAATCTTCAGTTTAATCTCTTGCAGAGACACCTGTGTTTTACATACATCCCACACACTCAAAGTGCTATGCTCAAAATGTCTTTGGGTTTATCTCTCTCTCTCCTGCTTTTATCTGTCCTTCTACTGTGTTGTCAGCTATTCCTGACACAGGCAAAACAGGGGTCATCATCAAAAGAGGGTACTGGGTAAAAGGGCATTGTGAGCAAAGTGAAAAGCAATGCAAGAGAGTAAATTAAAAAGGTTAAAAATATTTTCTGTGCAATTCTTTCAAGAATTGTTCACTTGGAAGCCCGGAGTACTGTTATAATACTTGTTGCATTTTTGTAGACAAAAGGGATATTTGCCCCGTGAGCAACTACACCACTGACAGCACAAAGAGCTTTGGTTACCAAGCTGTTTGTGATCTCAGCTCACGGCTCAGGGGAGACATTTTTGCTCCAATGACCTCTAAGCTGCCTTTAGTTTATTGATTGGCTAATAGGGAAAATTGATTTTTAACTAACTCACCAGTTTTGAGACCTGAACATAGTTGTCACTTCCAGTAAGCGCACTTTTACTCAATCATACAAGTCGTCTCAGTCATCAATTCATTCTGGATGCTGCGAAAGGTAAAGATGTGCCAAAAGGTTTGGCAAGGAGCCCAGACACAAAGACATGCTCCAGGACTATCTGTAGGTAAAATGTGTTTAATATTATGTTATGCCTATCATACATCCTCTGGTCTTGGCAGAAAACAGCTGGCTATGCCTGAAGGGTAAAGGGCTGAAAAATAAGAAAAAGCAAATTCAGGGAATACCAGGGAAAGATATCGGGGAATATCAGAGGAAGAATATCGGGGAGAGACTTCTGAAGAGAGGTCTCACTTGCACATCAGTCTTTCTTGCCTTGAAACCTTTAAAATTAAAGAAGTAGCTGGAGATACAACGTATAGGAATATTGACCTGAGCAGTTTCGGTAAGAAATAGGATCTCCCAAGTGATCTTTTCCAATTCTAATATCCATAATCTGAACCGAAAGATTTCACAGGTAGAATATGCATTGTATTTCATAAGTGCCCTCCTGCAAGAGCCAAGTTCAGGGGTTCCCAGTCTCATGGCCTCATTTATTTTCAGCTCACCTGTATCCTTGGAAAGTGCCAGCCAAGCTGAAAATCAGGGTGGGGTGTGTAAGATGGGGGTGACTGAGCTAGAAGAGGTTTGGGGTTTATTGTTGTTTTGTTTTTTACAAAGAACAAAAAAGGGTAATCTAAAAGAAATGTCATTCTGGGCTCATCTGCAATATCGTTTGCCCAAAGCAGTGTATTTTAATTTTCAGGCTATTTGATCAAAAACAATTACCTTAAATTATGCAGGAAAAAAAAGTGTCATATTGAAATAGAAAATGAAGGAGCACCAAATAGAAACTGCAAAATTAAACAAGAGAAGAGCAAAGTGAAATGCATTTCACTTTTAAGAAGAAAACTCCTGGAACTAAAGCTTTCAAGATTTTCAGATTTTTGTGTGTGTGTGTGAAACTGAAAATATTTCACCACGTCAAAGCAACCTGGTGAGTAGTTCTGTGCACCTCCTTGGAAACTCTTCTTTTCTGAGTAAACTTAATGTACGTAATCTTCTTTATCTGCTTCTGGGTGTGTAAATGTTCATGTCTATTAATTAATGTAATCACATTAATATCTCCACTAATTTGACTGAAGTTGGTTTTGATAATGGCAGGTTTTGCTGGGAAGGCTGTTACTAGTCTGGTAAGCTAAGTCTGAATCTGGAGAATTCGTGCACACAGTAGCTGTGCAAGCAAGACATTAGGCATCACAAATATGAGATCCCATCTCATATATGGAGATTACAATTTTACAATCTGTAGGTCACCTGTAATATAAGATGCTATCACCAGATGCAGGTGTGGAAATACAGACCAAATTTTGCAAGCGATTCCTTGAAATTAACAGTAAAATGTTTGTGGATGCGCCAGGGCCAGGAGCTTAAAAAGCAATGACTAATTTGG
>WEIS01026699.1:0-13474 GCA_013389965.1 Todus mexicanus
TGTAGGGCAAAGCTGCAGAAGCAGACGTGAATCCATGGGATTCTGAAAATGGCAGTAAACAAATCTACCAAATGTATGTTGAAGATTAGAGCTGTCAAGGCAAATTACTTCAGAAAATCCATGCTAGTGCCTGCTTTGAAATTACTAGTTATTTTCATTCTTTCCAACATATCTCAGGCTTCTCCCTGGTTCTACCGTCCCTTTGAAGCTCACCTCGATCAAAGCCTGAAGTATTGTAATCTGGCCGTGCTTGCCTCCGACGAGCCTGCCTGGAACATAAGAAACAGTTATGAAAATAAAAAGGCCAGCAGATAGCAAAGAGAAAAGCAAGACTTCCAGGGTGTCTGCCCTAGTTAGTCAGGGATAGAGTTCAGGGTAGCACAGAGCAAAGTGGAACCAAACACTGCAACTAACTGGTAGAGTACAGCTAGTAAGAAAATGTGATACTTTGCTTACATTTAGAAAATGAGCTTTTTTTCCATGCAGGTAGTTTTGTTCATCCTTCTGCTTGCTGAATTACCAGTGAATTTCTATTTATGATTTCTGTACGCTTTCAGTACAATACCTGATCTTTTTAAAACCAAACAATAGCAGCCTTACAGACATTTAGAAAGGAAGTACAATTTTCTATCTGGCTAGAGGACCGCTAATGGTATATGGAAAATGGTTTTAAATGACTGAAACATGGATTGCCAGCTTCATTTATCAACAGCTATAGAAATGACTGTACCATAACAATATTTTTATTCATCTGTCATGATAACAGTACTTGGTTATAACAAACTGACAAATCACCACATTTTCCTCTGTCCTCAGCATCAAGCATTATCTTACAGACTTATCACTCCAATCCTGCTAATCAAAATTACTTACTGACTCATGTCATCTTGCTGCAGCACACTGGTCTTACTCTTTCTTCTCTAGCTAACTTTTACCTATTCAATATTCTGTGAGAAATCAGGGCCTCCCTTCCTTTCTCAAGCTCCCATAGCTCAGCTATTCCTATATCTATACCTTCTTCAATATCAAAAATCAACACTTACTTTCGCCGAAAGATGATAAGTCCCAAAAGCAGCCCAATAAATAGTAGAACTCCAAAGATAATAGAGACTATGACTCCACCAGACAGAGCTCCCACGTCTGCAGAAACAAAGAGAAAGGCCATATAGTTTAGAAGACCAAGAACTATCTGTCTGGAATGTAGCAACCAGTTTCTACCAGCAAATGATATTAGATAAACTACGGCCATTTGTCTTCCAGGAAGCAGAGCCACCAGATTGGAGTCCAGATTTTTTTGTCATTCATGTGTATAGAGCACCTTCTGGTGGACATGTGGTTGACTCTTTATCTGCAGTCTTGGTCTTCTAGTTGAGTAATTTATGCCTATGCCTGATTTCCCCCATATATTCCATGACACTCATCTCCAACTACTCTCTCAGATCAGACCCTTCTTCCTCAGCTCAGTAGCTAATTTAGGCTACAGCACAGCAAAGACAATTTACAGCAGCAGTCTAACTTGACTCTCTTCTTGTTTATTAAATTAATTTCCCCCCTCCATTCCATTAATATCTGGGGTTGGTCTTTTGCCTAATTACCCTGACAGAAGCTACTCTGTGCTTAGGACAGTTTTGAAACAACCAAGTACTGACTTATGAACTTGCTGTCTAATCCTTCTATTACACTTTCTCAAAACTAAGCATCAGGTAGTTTCATTTTGTGATTTGACAGCATTCAGATAGTGCTCACATAACACAGGCTGTCTTCTTCCATTTAGATTCTCCAGCTAAAGCCATCCATTTCCATACAGTATATTTGAATTCATCAGACGAAATACTAAATGATCTCTGTGGTGGAAGTATGTGGGTTTTAAAACTTAGTTCCCATAACTTAGAGAAATATATAAAAAACTTTAAAATACATTAATGAAAAGCTTTCATATCCATATCTAATGAGAATCTATAGTTTTTAATATTTTCCCTAACAAGATTTAGGAAAACATTAAGAAAAAAGAAAATTCCTAAAGAAATTGTTTCAATAAATGAGCATATTTTAAAGCAAGGAACGGCTTGTGTGACACAGACAACTGTGTCTAGAAGTGTTTCCTAACATCCAGACCAATGGTCAGCATCTGTAAAGCCTAAGTAACACTTGTTATTCTTGTTCAATTTGACACTGACTCATCCCATTAAAATTATAAAAAATCACCAGCTTATTTAAACACAAAATGAAAGGCAGAACTAATGTCCTTTTTTGTTAAAATCAAAAGGGCAAGACTTGCAAGGTGAAGTAATACCTTTTAAAATGGACAAGCTTTTAGATACGTAGCACTTCTGCAGGAAATTAAGGGATCTAAATTCTCAGATTCAGATTTAGAAAAACTCCCTCTCCCTGCAAACCTTGTTCCACTAATATCCCTAGACCATTACAGCTAAATAATGCTTCAAGTATTACCAAAGAAGAATTATCACCAAGTAAGCCTTGCTGGCACTTATTTTAATCCCTTTCATATTTGAAATATTTTTGTCTTGGCATGATGAGGTGATCAACTTCTGTTTTTTAAAAAGCATAATCTTGATGGAAGTATTTTCTAACATTCTTTTATAATCAAAACTATCTAGGGTACATATTAACTTACATATTTTCCACAAAACCTTTGAGATACATTATTCTGTTGGTGAAAGATCATTCACACGATCATCATTTGGCTCTGCAGCTTCATGAAAATTTTACCAAAAGCTCCTGGTGCCAAAAAAAGCCCAGTCTTTAAATTATATTCCAATAATGGTATCACAACTACTTATCAGCTTTCACAAAGTTACGTTAACTACTTAGCTATATTACTTTGCCTCCTTCCATGTCCCTACTGCATTACAATAAAATTAGCCTTTCTAAGGCATCATTTCAATGGATACAGATTCAATGGACTACACATACTGAAAATTACAAAGCTGAAAAAGAATAGTGGTGAAGTCCTTCGAGTTCTTTTCACTAGTAACTTTCAGGCAAAAGAAGGCATATGATAATCATTTTGCTAACATTCAAACTTAGAAATCTTAGCCAGAATGGAAATGTCTTTCAGGAGAAAGAGATGAAGAGCTGTTTAAGTAATTTGCCAGTACAACACATGAACTTGACACTGATGAGTTCTGAACAGGAAAGTACAAGTAGATTTTGTATGACAGCAAAGAAACAGGCTCCTTGTTCTACATTTTTACAAAACAACAAGCTTGGCTCTGGTGACAAGGAACTCAGGGGTGTGGTGTCTGTGCCTTACAGCTAGCAGGACACAAAAAGAGATACATGTACCACGTGAATATACAATCTGATGCATAAGTGAGTTTCTCTCAAATAAGATACCAATGGTTGCCTTTTACCTGGTGGAAGGGTGCGGAATTCCTGCTCTGGTGAGTAGGGCCCTGGCCCAAGGGGTGTGATGGATCTCACACGAAGCAGGTAGGCTGTGTCTGGCTGCAGGTCTCTCAGAGTGACATTTGGCTCAAGAAGGTGCTTCACTGTGTAACGTGCCTCCTCTCCCTGCAGAAATCAAACAGGGTCAAGTAACAAACACACAGTGCACAGAGCACACTTCCAGCCCTTAGGGTGAAAGGGGGAAGAACACATAAGGTAATCTTCACCTTCTCAAAGAACATGACCTCATACTCCACTGAGGTCCGGCTGCGCTGCCGTGGGGCAAGCCAAGAAACAGAAAGACTACTGTCATCTCTTTGTGTCAGGATAAACTGGGATACTGTCACCGGAGCTGCAGGGGAGAGAACAGAGAACATCAGGAAGACATACAAACAAAATGCAAACTAGACCCTCTCTCCACCAAAATAAACCTTCTTTGGTCATACCACGTAACTGGAACTGACTCTCGTTGCCACTGTCACTCCTCAATCTTTCTCTTCTACGTTGAAAGGGAAGTAAGGTCTCTGGTTGTAACTAATTGCTTTCCTTGAATAGTATGCTTCTACCCCAAAAGTGGAAGCATAACTTTGTTTGGCCCTCAAAACAAAATCAGTGTTCCAAGAAATTACATTTAATTCAGCACTGCACTGAAATTTAAAAAATAAAATAAAATAAAAATTTTAGTTTTTTAGTTTGAAATAGAAGTATTAGGATTTTATGCTCTTACAGCAGCAATAATACAACTATCTGATGTGAGTTATGAATGCAGCTCCATTTCAAAATGGTACAGTGAAATTTCAATGCTTAAAATCTCTTAGAGGACTGCAAATGCATGCTGTTCATGAATAAAAAGATAATTCTCAGTCTGCAAGGACTGAAGAGTCAAGCCTGGTTCTCCTTGTCCTTCATCATCACCAGGAAGTCATGAGGCGAGCCAAAAGTAGCTCTGCTGTTCTATCTCAGAGTTGTGCTGCCCTCACATAGCATCAGGAAGAAAAGGCGGGTTTTGTCACTAAATCAGAACTTAGGAAAAGCACCAATGGCTGTTGAGCACTACAATGTCACTTTTCTACTATCACATTTCATAACACTGGAAAGTATTCATAGGACAGCCAAACTAGCCAGCCTGAAGCTAAACTACAGAGATGAGTCAAGAATTTGCATGTTTTTAACATCCTCATTTCTCCATGTTTTCAAAGCTTTTGGTTTGGGGGCTTTGTTTGTGTTTTGTTTTTCCCAGTTTCAGCAGGGTTTGTTGTCTTTGGTTGGATTTATTTCAATATGCAAGTCATGGGAAGTATTTCACGCCACATTCCCTGTACTTCCTGTCACACAGGTAACAATACTAAGCTGGACTATTGACAGGGAGGGCTTTATCTTCTTCAACTCTGGTTAAATCTTTGGTGGGTTCATAGCTCTTGATTACTACTGCTTTGATGACTTGCAAGGAATATGACCAATGGACTTTTCATGGCAGAGACAGAGGTACCTTAGAGTCCTTATCATACCAACATATGTGGCAGACAGAAGAACATGGAGAAAGCTAAAACATTCACATAGATTCCTCTTTCTTTTCCTGATGAACAGGAAGAACTTCTCTCTGCTTCTGCTAACCTGCATGTCCAACTGTGACCCAGACTGGTGGAGAAGTTCTCTGTGGAGCAGGTCCCATTCCTGAGACACCATTATGGGCTTCCACAGCAAATGTGTAGTTGGTGTAAGCTTCTAGACCATCCACATCCACAGCAGGTCTAGTGAGACCAGAAGCACTGGGGGAGAACACNATAAAAAGGATTTCTCCATCTTATATACCGCCTTTGAATATTGGAAGGCCGCAATAAGGTCTCTCCAAAGCCTTCTGTTCTCTACGCTGAACTTTCTTCATAGGAGAGGTATTCTAGATCTCTTGATGATTTTTGTGGCCTTCTTGTGGACTCACTTTTGAGAGGTCTATGTCTCTTTTCTACTGGGGACGTCAGAGATGGCGGGGGCTAACTAGAACAGAGTAGAGGCAGAGAATCATCTCCCCTGACCTGTTGGCCACACTTCTTTTTGTGCAGCCCAGGATACAATTGGCTTTTTGGGCTGCAAGTACATGTGGCCAACTCATGTTCAACTTTTTGCCCACCAGTATCCATTAAGTTATTTTCTGTAGGGCTGCTCTCAGAAAGTTCTTCCTCTATTCTGTATAGATATTGTTCTTTCTATCTATGACTCACGGGTGCAAGCAACGTTCTGGCCCTCTGAAGGTGCTCGGTAGAAGCCTGCATTGCAGGAACAAGACGTAGCCCCTGACTCGTTGGACAAGCTGTTAGGGGGGCACTTCAGGCAGTGTTTAGTCTCCAGGGAGTGACGGTAGAATCCTCGCTGGCAGGCTGTGAAGAGACAAACAAGTCAACATAACATCAACAATAAACCAAGATCAACAAGAAAACACTTGTCACTTTTGTGTCAGCTTCTTGAACACTGTTTGCTTTTCTTCAATTTTCTTAGCTCACAGAAATATTTAGATTTGGAGGGACCTCTGGAGGTCACCTAGACCAAATATCTTCTCAGAGAAGATAGAGGAGATGCAAACTCAATATAGGATCGATGTTAAGATAGGACTCACAGGCTGCAAAAGAGGGATCTGGTTCCTCATGGATGCTGTATGAAAACAGAAGCTGGTCAACCTCAAAGACTTCATTCAACATAAACCCAGACTGGTCCCCACCTTGCCCTTCAAGCTTCCACACCATAAGTGAGACCTGTGAATACTAGCTCCAAGTCCTTGTACTCTTCAGAATCCTTGGCTTGCTGACTTCATATGGGATAGCTAGTGGGCTTCTTAGCAGAAGCACCTTTTCTGATTTCAAGTGTTGTATCACAGCATCCCCTAAAAGGGTGCTGGAGAATATCTAGACAACTATCAGTTCGCCTAACAGCATTGAGTGTAACTGGCTACGGACCCAATAGAGATTGCAAGAGAATAGGTGCCACATGGTTTCTATTTCTAGTCCTACAAAAATAAGCAGCCGCATCTTTCTCTAAGTGTAAAAACTGACATTGTTTTTGCTGCATTACTATTAGCTTGATCTACAGAAGCATTGGTCCGTCTAGCAGTTATCTCAAGGTCAATGCTTTACCTCTAGGCATCCACTGAGAAGACAAGAGAGGGGGGCTGAAGTAACCTGTGAATTGAATAGTTTACCAACCTGTGCTAAATCAATCTACCACATGTTCTTAAGCTAAAGAAACAAACAACCTATCAGATGGTTAAGGAATGCATACGCTAATTCTCTGTTACATCTACCACCTTGCATTTAACTTGAGCATTGAGGGAATGACCTTTTTTCATACTGCACTGTAAAAGCAACAATTTCCTGTATAATGCCTCAGGAAATCCTAACGGAGAAAGCCATCTGCTCAGGAGCCTGACACAAATGGCTTACTATGGTGGAGCATAGCATAGAAAATGATCATTTATCCACAGACAAAACCCAATCCAGCCATCCCACTGACACAGACGCACACCTGAGGGACCTAAAAAAATTTCCACTAACAGAGGTCAAACAAGACTGCTCACCATCAGTCTCAGAAAGTCACTATCCTCGCTATACACAGAGATCTCTCTCTAGATGTTATCAGATTAGTCTTCACCTCTTTCCTATTGGTCCCCTTTCTTGCCCTGGGATGCCAGAGAGACTGTCCCATTAACACCGTATGATAGCAATTCACCTTACAGTTGCATAGTAACACCATCACACAACCATTTGGGGATACTGTGACAGTACATGGGCCAAAAGGATTTGCAGCAGTGAAGCCTGAAGAGCACAGAAAGGAGAAATAATCACAAGAAGTAGGAACAACCAGCACCTTCCAATTTCAGAAAATAACAGCATCACTCTGGGAAGTCTTATCATTCTGAGGTACAATCATGCAACTATGGGGACAACGATAGCAAAGGCTGTTGAAAGAATTGAAAGGCTCAAGTATCGGTTGTCACCCACTCAAAAAGATTCCATTTATATTCCAGATCAAACCATCTCCCTGAGAAATAGGCAAGAACAAAAGTTACTTTGATGTGTAGGCTGCTCACAACCAAGAACACTTCTACATGCTGAAGTGAAGATGAAAGCTTTGTGGCCTCTTGCTACTGTGCTTCAGCACAAGATTTCAAAATTCCTGACCCTGGATCAGTTTGGATCAGGACAGCTTTCACAGCACTATGAAAAACAGACAAAGCACAAGGCCACAAACTTGTGTAAGACAGAAGTTCTGATGTTCCTCAGATAATACTACCCGCTATAAATTTATGACAACATATGTACTCATTATTATGAGGCTGAGACAGTCAGCAAATAAATTAGGGAAACTGGGGACCCTTGCAAGAACAGTTAGCTCTGAGCCCAAGGAAGCCGGGCCACGCAAGCCCAGCTCAGCCCTGACCGGCGCCCCGGAAGCGGCGGCGGAGCGCAGCCCGCAGCCAGGCAGAGCCCGCGGGGCCCGAGGGAGGGGCCCGGCCGCCTCACGGCTGAGCCCCCGGCCCCGGCCGNCGCTGCCTGCGGGCCGGAGAATCGGACTCCATTGTTGCTCCCTCCCTGCCTCGGAGGCCTTGGGGAAGAGCAGAAGAGCAGCTGCCCTGGGCTTCCCCCGGAGCACACCCGGCGGGGGCGGTGCACGGGCAGCACCCAGGTCCCGCGCAGCCTCTCTGGCCCTTGGGCACCCGCTCCGCTCTGGGCCGCACGGTGGGAACAGCAGGGCTGGGAAGGGCCCGCTCTGCACTGCTCGCCAGGAACGAGAGGGCAGAGGGGATGGCTGGGGCCCTGCCTTCATTCCGTATTCCCAGAGGCGCAGATCGGGAGGCAGCCAGCCCACACGGAGCAGCCTGCAGACGCCAGACCTGAGCTCACGGGGAGCTCCGCTCACCTGCCACCCTGCAAGGAACGAGAACACGGGGGCAGAGCCAGCCTTCGTGTTCATGGTAAATTACATACTTGATGAAGTTAATCACGGATCTCAGGGTTTATCGGCAACAAAGTCTGCAACGCTATGAAAAGCAGAGATACAATGCTCTGGGCAGGCAGAGTTTTTCTAGGATCATGGGATGGTTGAGCCTGTAGAACTTCTTGGTGATTCACCAAGAGGTTAGGTGAACCTCGGTGTTACTGTTGCCCCCTGTCCTATTACAGAACAGATTCTTCTCCCTATAGATGAGACAAGGGCTTCTCCATCCTGTCCCCCTTTAACATGTCTGAAGAAGTCCTTCCATCTTCTGAGGACAAAGTGGAAAGTGTGACCTTAGTCTTTACCCTGACCCGGATTGTTCCCAGTCCTTTGCACAATGCCTGGTTTTTTTCTGTTGTGGGACAGGAGCCCAAGATATCCTCCAGTAGGCAATCTACATTCACCTTCTCTGATCCTCCTATAAGAGGACTGCTGTGGATATGAAGTACCTCTTCCTTCCACTGGCTAGCTTCTCCCCTCTTCCCCTCCTCTCCTGGGAGACCTCCCCAGTCCCTACTGATTCTACAAAAGACACTTCTGGCTCCAGCTGTACTTGGGTGGAGTGGGATAAAAGCACAGATGTAGAACAAACTTATGCTGTGATAGCAGTCAGGGCTTGTCCAGACATGACGGCTTCCCTGCCCCTTCCCAGGGGAGTGCTCTCAGAAGGGCGGGGAGAGCTCTGTAGCACCTAAGTGGAAAAACTGGCTGTGCTGTGCAAGGAGAGGGGATTGCTGGAGGAGGGTGAGGATTTTGCATTTCAACCTTCACCAGCTCCCCAGGTAAAATAAGCAGCAAGCAGTGGGTATTCACAGAGGCACCAAATCCTTGTAGCGCAGCAAAGGCACATTAAGCAGGGAGACAAGGCACCCACTGACCCCGAGAGCAGTGCATGGGTTCCTTTTTCTATGTGCCTTAACCTTGTGCCATATGGCTCTGACAAGAAGAGGAGAGATGTGCTCTTTTCTACCTCCCTCCCTGAAGTAATACATATCCCCAAACACCACACACATCCTCTCCCAACAAACATGCAAAGTTGCCCCCAAAAGTTGATTCTTGTCCCCTCTCTGACAAAGGGAGAGGCCTGCACTGCTTGCTTCAACTACCCTGGCTCGCTCCGTGGCTCCAGTACTCGGGTGACTCTTACACTTGCCAATTGCTCTTCCTCAGAAACAAGCCTGTCACCGATGGCATTGTGCAATACACTTTACATGGTTTCCCATTGCAGAAGAGCCATCCCAGTTCAAGCAGAAGGGGACACAGACAAGAAACTTGCCCCCCTCCCGCTCTCCGCTTTCTAGTCACGGGACAAATATACTGTTCTGTGTGTCTGACCTGTCTGCCCTGAGAGAACAAGGCTGCGATTTAAGGGTTGGGAACCAGTTGGTGAGTGAGTCAGTGTCAATCACAGTTACAGCTCGCAGAAACTAGCTCCAGAGTTGAAGGCTCCTGGATGAAGCCCAAGAGGGAGTGGAGAGGTGTGTGCAGGTTGTACACCTGACACAAGGAGAAAAATCACAATTGAAAAAGAGAAGCTAAGGAGGGGAGGACAAGTATAAGATACATCTGGCAGGCACAGAGGGCAGGCAAGAGAAGTAGACCACACTAACTCCCCTGATCCCACTTCATGCTTACAGATGGTCTGATCTCTAGCTCCCTGGAACCTCTCCCATGGCCTACAGCCAGTGTCTGTCTGCATACTCACCTACGCAGCTCCCATCGACTTCCTCAAACCCCACAGCACAAATGCATTGGCCCATTGGTACCAGCCACTCCCCGTCAGTGCTGCAGTGCATCCTGGGGGGAGAGGCTACTTCTTCAGCTGCATACTCCACGCAGACCCCGGGCACTTCTGTCAGCCCTTCTGAACCTGCTAGTGTCTCTGGAAAACGGGCCAGGCCCCGCACTGCTTCCGGGCAAGTCTTGTAATACACTCGGACAGACACCATCGCTACACAAGCCCCAGAGTTTTGGAAAGCCAAGTAGAAGCCCCGTCGAGAGAGCTTCCCAATGGGGCACACTTCTGTGTTCAGCTGCATGGAGCCTGATTCGATGTCTCTGCTTGTGAAACTTCGATCTGCTGCCACAGTGTTGAGCTAAGTGAAAGAGAGAAAGATGACAGCTTTAACATCCAAGTAGGCAGCAGCAGTTAAGATACCCATGTTTCCCAAACCTCTTGTACACTAAGGACTTTTAGAGGCTGTACAGTCAACTGCTTTTAATACCAGTGTACTGCATACTTTCTTTTCACTTGGAAGAGGTGTTAACAATGGGGTTCGCATCCTTTCTTGCATCCTTACTTAGCACCATCTCCTTTCAACTCCTTTGCAGTTATTCACTGGTCTTATACAGTACCCTGTGTTCTGGGTCTCTGATCTCGGAGGTCTTTATGAACTGCCCCTAAAGGAGCAAATCTTTCTTCTGTGGTATTTTTCTTTCTTTGCAAATTGTATGCAGTAAAATCACAACACTGCTTAGAGTTGCATTTTTAAATTGAGCAGTCAGGTCATCTGCTGCAAGATGCTTCTTGTGCAGCACTCAACATATTTCTGCACTGCAGATAGATGGGTGAAAACTGCTCCCATGCTCTTATATTTCCACTGCCTCAGCAAACAAAGGATCAGAGTGATTGAGAGATGCTTTCAATGCTTGGGCAAACAAGAAAGGTCTCCATGACATCATGTGATATGGCAGAGCGGGACTGCAGGTGGGGTGGCCTTTCTTCTGAGAGAGCCTGATGATGGGGTGGCCTTTCTTCTCAGAGGGAGAGCCTGATAACTGATCCTCTCCCCTGTGGACCCCTCCTCACTTCATGACACCACCCACGCCATGTAGTTGGATGGCAGATGAAAGGATCTGCACAGCAGCTGCATCTGGCAGTGGGATCACAAGGCAGGTTTTGGAGTTGTGGAGGTATTGCACAAATTCACATTGTATGCTCTAGGGGAGGTTGGATGAGCACTGGGGAGGGACAGGAATCAGTTACCAGAGTCCTTTGATGTACCAGTGGTGGCCTTTTCTGTTCTTTGTTTTCATCACATCCCATTTAAATTGCAGAGGAAAGGGCAGCCAAGTAATTTGGGTCTATGGCTTATTTTAGGACAGAACAGGGTTATAGAATTTCCTTTGCAAAAAAATGAGGTTCCCTGTTCTGCAATTCAAATGTTTCCATGGAAAGAGGGCACTACATTGGGGGAAACAGCAGTTAAAATACATTGGTGCTAAATACTTTCACACAAGGGAGAATTTCACTATAGCAAGCCATCCTCTCCAGTTTTAGAATGTAAGACCCTATATCTTGTAACATTCAGAGTAAATGATCAGGAACACACAGACCCGAACTGGTCTGTTCTTCACTTGCTCTAATCTTGCTTTATTCCCTAAGGCAAGTCAAATTCCTTTGGTCTCTGCTTTACTCTTTCTAGAAACTGGTGTAACCATCCAGCACAGTTACACTTTACAGTCCTTACCTACATGGTGTCCAGTTAAATAAGTGGTTACATAGAATGATGATCTGATCTCATTTGAAAATTCTTGTGCCTCCTGTGGCAGAGACTGCTCTGAGCATCACAGAGGGCACTGGGGGCAAAGTTTATTCTGAGGACAACACTTACTGTACATCCCCCTCCCCAGATGCTGAATCTCCTGGCCTCCTCCAGCCAGCAAGACACACCTAGTTTAAGCTGAAAGATATGACTAGTTTAAGCTGAAAGATATGACTCAGTCTTCACCCCCAGCGCTACAGACCTTGATGAACAGCGGGCGGCGAAACTGGATCCCAACATCTTGTTCAGACTCCATGTAATAGAGATTGAACGTCTCTTTGCAGGTCACCACTTCACCTTTGAAGCTCTTGCAGTCCCTCACAGTAAACTTTAGTTCCACATAAATGCGGGAGGCTGCCTCACCCCGATAAATCCAGTTGGTGCGAAGCCAGTGATCAGTGTCACCCTCAGAAAGCACACTGCAGTCCTGGTACATATAGACTGGGGTACCATTTATCATCTGCTGCACTTCACTCCACTGTTCCCAGGGTGGAAGAAAACACACATTGTTAGACAGATGTGAGAAACAAGTTTAACTTCAAATATAACAAAATCTTGCCTAAAAGAATGATTCCTAAAGTATTCAGGGCTCAAAGTCTGGCTAGCTAAAAGGTATCTTACACTGAGCAAAAGCTGCTTCTTGTCTACAGCCCCGTATCTGCCTCAACTCTTTACATAATGAACAAAGGATACTGTAATTAGGATCTGACTTACGCCACATTGAAGGGAACTACTGTGCATGGACCCTTGCACCACCTTGGTTGCAATTTATTTCTTTCATACACTGCCTTATTTTATATTGAGAAAAAGACCCACTGCTCCCATGTCTTGGCCACCTCTTTGCCACCATTTACATTCAAAGTGTACAGTTGGATGTACGTAAGTCAGGACTATTATCTGCCCCTGAAAATAATGCACAGCACTTTGGGATAAGAGAGGAGATGGCTTGACACAATGGGAAGGTTAATTGCAGAAGGACTGTGCTAGAGCATGCGCTCAATTTGGAGCTTATGCTTCTTTAAGTGTGATATTTTGAAAACCTTATGATTTTCCTGATGTCACACTAGGTTCTGCTTCTTCCCCAGGCAAACAATGGCTGAGAGGAGGACATGGGCCCACCTGGTTATATGACCTCACTGACACTATTTGTATGGTTCCAATAGGGTTTGATAAATATTTTAACATACATTTTTGCTCAATTCTATGTGGTTCTAGTTTGTCCCCTCACCACCGGTCAGATACAAAATGCAAAGAAAGAATAGTTTTGAGTAAGCAACATGAGAAATGAAAACTTGGAAAGTGAAGTTTTATCCACAGGAAAAATACCTTAGATCCTTTTTACCCCCACGCTAACACTACCTTTCTCATTATGCTTTAAATGTTTAATCTAATTAAATTGAAACAAGTGCCCACATAGGTATTGGCACAAGTTTAAGCATCTTGGTTTTAAATCACACCCCAGGTTAAGATGCAATTTAAACAAGGCCTCAGTCTCTATATTACTCTAAGCTTGTCAAGTCTCATGGACTAAGTGT